>JAODPA010118140.1:0-46923 GCA_025585075.1 Nepenthes mirabilis | reverse complement strand
TATATAATTTATAATAAAAAATTTAAAAATATTTAGGGTCTTATAACCTATCCCCACAAAAAAAGACTTTGCATCCTAAAAAATGTACCTCAATCATCGAATAGTCGTGGGTATTTTTCACGCATATCTGCTTTGGTTTCCCATGTCGCATCTCCTTCGTTATGATGATTCTAGACGACCTTCATGAGTGGTACCACCTTGGAACGTAGAATCTTATCTCACCGATCTATAATCCACATTGGTTCCTTAGTGTAAGATAGATCCTTCTGAATTTACAATTGGTCGTACTCAATTATGTGTTACTCATCCTGGACATATTTTCTTAACATGGATACATGGAATACGTCGTGTACTTTTTCTAGTGATGGTGGTAATGCTAGCCGACAGGCAACTTCGCCAACCCGATGCAATACCTCGAACGGTCCAATAAATCTAGGGTTTAATTTACCTCATTTTCCAAATCTCACAATACTTTTTGTGGGGGATACCTTCAGAAATACAGCATCACTCACCTTGAAGTTTAAGTCTCGACATCTCTTATCTGTGTAACTTTTTTGTTAACTCTGAGCTGTTTGCATCCATTTGCGGATCAAACGGATTTTCTTAGTAGTCCCCTATACGAGATCAAACGAAAATCTGGTGATCTCCTACTTCTTCCGAACTTACTGGCGAATGACACTTTCTCCCATAAAGTGTTTCGAAGGGTGCCATACAAATACTAGCTTGAGAGCTACTGTTGTATGTGAATTCTGCCAATGAAAGATACGTATCCCAGCTACCTCCAATTTTTAGGATTGAGCTCCCAAGCATGTCTTCCAATGTCTAAATAGTCCGCTCTGTCTGACCGTCAATCTGTGGGTCAGTCTCATCCCCAATTCTCTGTGCAAGCCTTTCCAAAATTGTGAAACAAATCTCGGGTCTCGATCTGAAATGATACTGGCTGGTATTCTATGTAACCTCACGACCTCATTAATGTAAAGTCTTGCCAACCTATCCAGCGAGTATATCAATCTCAGGGCTGGAAGTGTGTGGATTTAGTTAATCGATCCATAATAACCCATATTGCATCATTGCCTTTAGTGGTCCTTGGAAGTCTAGTGATAAAGTTCATGGAGATGTGCTTCCACTTCTAGCACAGAATTGGCATCTGCTGAAGCTTCCTTGCTGGTCTTTGGTGTTCCGTTTTGACTTGTTGGCAAATCAAGCATTTGGCTACAAATTTAGCAATATCTTTCATCATTCCCTTCCACCAGAAGGTCTTTCTCATATCACAATACATCTTAGTCATACCGAGATGTATTGTATACTTTGAAAGATGTGCTTCCTCCATGATCTCCTTCTTTAAATTTACTATGCTTGGTACGCAAATCCTACCCTTATATGTGGGAGTCCCATCCCTCCTCATCTCATAATCTACTCGATCACCACAAGGAAACTCTATCATAATTGTGATGACCCGTGTTTCAGAATATGATAATTAGGATGAAGTTGAATTAATAATGATCAAGGATTAGATTTAGAACGTGAAAAATTGAGTTCGAAAGTAAAAAGAGAAAGTTGGGCCCCATAAGGTATTGGTTTCCAAGATATGATTAATATGGGTGGTGAGGTTTTATAATTTCAAAATATGATAATTGAAAGGTAATTAAGTTGAGATAGGTGAATTGTGGTCAAAAGGTACGAGAGGAGTCAGATTGAAAAGTCCAAAGTTTCGAAATTGGTAAATCAGGAACAGAAATTGTAAACCGAGAAATATTAATTCGTAAATAAGATTTTGGGCTGTAAATTATGATAATCATGGCCTATTAAGGTTATATAATAAAAATTAGGGACTAAGGATGTGAGAAATTTGATTAGAAGGGTCAAAATGGCTCCCGGATGGCAAAAATGCAACGTTTTCGTGTTGTTGGCTCGATGTACGCTTGACGAGCGCCTGATGATAGCCCGATGACAGTTCGAGCACCCCACAAGCACAAAAAAGTGAAACTTGTGCTTGAGGGTGTGCCCAAGGCAAGGCGGGAGCGGTCCCGGCTACGAGCAGTGCGCTTGAGCGTGATTTTGCGCAAGCGGCCGGTCGAGCAGCACTCGACCAGTGCTCGAGCGCCGATCATATGAATCACATGTGACTCCCTTTTTTCTTTATTTTAAATGGGATTTGGGGCTTGTTTGTTACAGAACTGTGACAGAACACGAAGGAGAGAAAAGAAGGAAGGAGAGGGAGAAAAGGAAAAAAAGGGGAAAATCCATCGGATTCGGGTAAAAATAACGGTAGATCGAGTTAAGGTATGGGTACCTCAGACGTTATCTTCTATTTTTACTACTTTTCTGTATCTCTAAATTTGTATTTATACTAAAAATAATGATTCTACATGTTTACTATAAATAGAGCATATTTCTTCTGATTAATCGGATATATTTCATGTTTACTGACATGTACTATAATATTTACGTCCAATTTCATGTATAAATTTATATTTGGTGTTCGTTTATAATCCAAAAGTTTTGACAAAACCTTCTGATTTATAAAAGTTAATCTGTCAGGTGATAATGTCTAACATTTGATTTATATCTGAAAAATTTATACTGATTTATACTATTAAATTTCTGAGGATTTTTGAAGTAAATCTAAAGGGTTTAAAACTATTATTGTATATTCTAAAGCTGAAAAGGTTTTTTGTTAATAATTAAGGAAGAAAACTATTTCTGATCCGGTTAATTAGGACTCAAGACTATTATACAGTTAGGTTAGGTTCTTTGGTATG
Source organism: Nepenthes mirabilis (assembly GCA_025585075.1). Lineage (NCBI taxonomy): Eukaryota > Viridiplantae > Streptophyta > Magnoliopsida > Caryophyllales > Nepenthaceae > Nepenthes > Nepenthes mirabilis. The sequence continues at coordinate 44,161 of JAODPA010118140.1, read as the reverse complement.
TCTTAGAACGTTATGGAGGTAATCGAGGATAACTCTATTCATGGAGTTACATGTGGTCCGCTCTTCTTCAGGGTATTAATCTAGAGGATAGTTATTGTTCCTAGTCGGCACCCTTATCCTGAATCCCATGAGAAGGGATCTCCTATTCCTATTTCTGGCATTAGATTGTGTGGACTGAATACAATCTATCATCGATTATTCACCCCATCTGTTAGTAGAGTCTATTGGTTGTGTTCTTTACTGATAGAAAATGAGATTTTCCATATTTTATAGATTTTGTATCGGTTCCTGATTTTTTATTCATGTTTACCGATTTCTGATTTTTGAAACTTGATTATTATCGGATTATATTTTACTCGTGATATATATATATATATGTTTTTGTTCCCTAATAGTTCTATAATCTTCTGCATTTATGTTCTACTTTAGTTTCTGTAAATCACTATTTTATGACATTTATGCTTTAACATACAACCGTATCTATTTTATTGCATTCTTTTCTGCATGAAAGTTTTACTGCATGTATGCATATACCTTACTGGGTTTCGACTCACTATTTTACTATTTTTTTATCCAGATAAGGCTATAAAGAAGATATTAGATGATCAGACCTAGTTAGAGCTATCGAGGAAGATCTGAAGCCTTGGAATTTTTGAAGACTTGAGACTATGATGATGCTATTGTAAATATCTTGATCTTGAAGGAGGATTATGTATAAATGGTTATGATATGTATTAATGAACTATCAAAACTTTATTTATGCTTCCGCAGTTTTCTGTTAAAGATATAGATACTTTCTCTATATATTTTTTGATTTTATACAAGTCCTAGGTGGTATCTCTCGTTTGAATTCTGGTATAGTAGTTAGGATTGTCAAAATAAAGCCATGGATGGCATTTGAAGTCATGTGTACGTGTGTTGTAGGATGTGAATTATGATATTAGGTTAGTTGCGTGCTTATATTGGTCTTATGATTATGTTATGGTCATAAGTTTGAGGGTTGGATATCGAGTATGCTCTGTACAGGGTATTTATTACAGGATGTATTTTGGTATCCGTCTAGTTTTAGATAGAATTTTGCCAAAATTTTTATAGAATTTACTGATTTAAATTTATGAATTCTGTTATAAATCTGTTTGACGGAGTGCCCTATAGGAATTAGGATCCATTTTATCACAATTGGTATCAGAGAATACGAGATGCCTTAGAAATAATCTGAATCATACGTGGAAGTTTAGGAAATGATCTTAACTGATCGAATAGGTAGGGATAGATTTAGACTGATAAAGCTAGGTTAGGAAATCCTAAGTGTTCTAGCTTGTATAAGTTAGGATTGATTTGAGTTAGGACTTAATGATTAAGATGAATGATTATATTGATTTACGGTGACATCAGGTCTAGGTTAATTTGTTTGAATTTTAGGCTTAAGTTTAAGGTAATATGATCTAAGGCCAAGATGATTTAGGATAGAAATGGACTGAGATTTAGTGATTAAGTGGAATGATATTGATTCCAGGTTTTGGTAAATCGAATCGAGTTAAAGGTTCAAATGGAACCGTTTTAAGTTGAGTAATGATAAGAGCGTTCGAGTTGCTCAACCTTATGATTAATAATAATTTGAGCTTGATGTATTAAAGAAAGTAACTAAGGTTCTTAATGGTCTAGATAAAGTTCAACTAGCTAAGGTAAGGCAAGGCTGATAGTGGATTTCTGAGCATTACACCTTATTTCTTGGGATATTTATGGAAGTATCTGATTTTAATGGAATTCTTTTTCTTTATGTAATGTTCTGGGCTGGCTGAAAGTTGAAACCAGTTATTGATGATAATTAGGGAATAAGTTTATGTGTTCTAAATTCCAGAGTAAAATCTAATGATGCCAATCCCTGAGGGGCAACCCTTGTTTGAAGGAATTGTGAATTTTAATGTGCGGTTTGGGTTTGTGAATGAATCAAACTTGATGAAGTATTAAGATATCTAGATGGTAGATTGCCACACTAGAACTAATAATTTTAAAAGGAATAATCTAAATTGTAATTAGGTTCACATATCAGATAAGTTGCAAAAGAAGTAATGGAGCTAATATACTGGTATTTGCAAGTCATGTAATGAGGTGCATGCTAAGTATAGATGGCATATTAGGCCATACTTGAAAAGTTGTTAGGTGGATATGAAAATTAGAGAAAACTGTTAAAAGAGGAGACTTTCCTATTTGTTTGATGAATAAAGTTGTTGTTGAGGTTACACCGAGATCAGAAATGATCTTGAGGATTCAAGTATAATTGATAAGGATATTTGGTCGACTTTGAAATAATCAAAAGTTAATGATTTGATGATTAAGAGTCAGCTAGTGACCCAACAGTTTTAGACCTATGTTGGAATCCTAAATAGGGTTCTGATACTTGAGAAAGAACTGGAGGCTTAGAGATTTTTGAGTAAGAGGCTAATCAGTAAGGTGAACCACAGTAAAAAGTTCGGTTTAGAATTCCCAAAATCTACTAAGAAGCTGAGAGTTTCTGGTGAAAGGAAATGTAGCATTGGAATTTGATCAGTATCAGATTTTCAGATGTCAGTGATGCCTTGTAACTACTGTGGAAAGAAACATACGGGACATTCCTATCGCATGGCGATGGGAGCTTGTTTTAAATGTGGATAGTAGGGTCACCAGATTAAAGACTGTCCATATCCACGGAGGTTAGAAATGAGGAAGCCCACTGTTTCGATTAAGGCTTTCGCGATGACAGTTCAAGACACTAAAACATCCTAGAAGGTGATTTGAGGTATCTTTTTAATTATTGAATTTGGATTTGTATTTTAAATTGATTTGGAAAGTTATGTGTTCTTTTGTTTCTTGAATTTGTGTGTTGTCATGTTCACCATAAAGATTTTGAATTATTTCCTGATTGTATAGATATATGTATGCTTTGTGGATGTTGTGGATTTTGAGAATTGTGGCAAGTAATTAGATAAGCATTCAATTGAAAGAAGGAATATTGTTTTATTTCGTTGATATGGCGAATAAGTGGAACTGATGATCTGGAATTGATCTTTCAGTGGTGGGAATCCTTTTAGTGTTGAAAAGATACTCAAGGATATTTGTGTAATTTACATCGAAAGGATATGATACCCTACAATTAGGCTATGCATTCTGAATGAAAGATAAGGTTAATCGAATTAGGAAATGACGTTAAGTCTAATTAGAAAATGAGACCGCCCCTTTTGGAGTCGGTAGGTGACTGTTCGAGACTTTAGTTATGAGAATCTTGAGAATGTATGTATTTGGAGGAATAGATCAAGCCGGTTTGTTTTAATAGGCGGTTTAGAGGCAAATGGAATTGACATTAGTCTCTCAGGATTTGTGCAAAATCGGAAAAGAATCAGTTAGAAGCTGTTAAAAGAGCTTTAAGGCATCTGGAAAGTAGGGTTAACGAATGGACCAAATAAGTTAGCACAGATAATAATATCATTGAGAAAGATTGGGATTCTGTTAGTCCGCATCAATAGGAAATCACCCACAAACAAAGTGGGGGAGGAATTCGTGGATGGCCTTGTAACTGTATTATAACTGTATTTATTCTTCAGTAGTTTTCTATTAGGGATATTGATGCTTCCGCTATATGTTTTCTGATTTTGTACAGGTCCTACATGACATCTCTCATCTGAATTCTAATATAGTAACTAGGATTGTCAAAATAAAGCTGTGGATGGCATTTGAGATCCTGTGTATGCGTGTTGTAGGATGTGAATTATGATATTTGGTTAGTTGCGTACTTATATTGCTCTTGTGATTGTGTTATGGTCTTAAGTCTGAGGGTTGGATATCGAGTATGATCTGTACAGGGTATTTATTACAGGATGTATTTTGGTATCCGTTTAATTTTAGATAAAACTCTGCCAAAATTTCTGTAGAATTTACTAATTTAAATTTATGAATTCTATTCTGAATATGTCTGACAGAGGGTCCTATGGGAATGAGGATTTGTTTCGTCACAATAATACTTGATAGTTCTTGGTCATCCTTCTGTGCTGTGATAATCTTTTCTACAAGTATTGGTTGCACCCTGAAGTACGAAACCATTACTAGAGGATTCCTCGGATGCAATTTGATATTACAATCATCAACTTCCTCCAACATCTTCCACTCTCTCATCATCAAGTGGGCAATAAGACTGGCTGATTTCCTACTAAGTGCATCAGCCATTACATTCGCTTTGCTAGGTTGGTACATAATTTGATAGCCATAATCCTTAAATAGGTTCATCCATCGCCTTTTGCGCATATTCAATTCCTTTTGTGAGAACAGGTACTTCAAGCTCTTATGGTCAGTGTATATGATAAACTCCTCACCATATAGATAATGCCACCGCACCTTTAGTGCAAATACAATCGCAGCTAGCTCTAAGTCATGAATTGGATATTTTTTATCGTAAGTTTTTTGTGGTTGAGACCCATAGGCAATGACCTTTTCATGTTGCACTAGCATGCAGCCTAAGCCATTTAGTGAGGATTCACAATGCGCCATAAATTCCCCCGAGCCACTTGTGATTGTTAGAATTGGTGTTGATGTTAGTCTTTGCTTTAACTCTTGGAAGCTTTGTTCACATTCCTCAAACCATACAAACTTGGTGTCTTTCTGAGTCAATTTGGTCATCGTCATGGCTATGCTGGAAAAACCTTCCACAAACCTCCTATAGTAACCTGCTAAACTAAGAAAACTCCTCACCTCAGTAGGGCTGGTTGGACATGCCCAGTCCATTACAGCTTTAACTTTGGATGGGTTTACTGATACTCCATCTTTGGAAATAACATGTCCCAAGACTGTGACCTCCTTTAGCCAAAACTCACACTTATTGAACTTAGCATATAAGCACTCCTCTCGTAGTCTCTGCGATACCATCCTTAAATACTCCTCATGCTCAACAGCATTTTTGGAGTAGATTAGAATGTCAGTGATAAGGACTATGACAAACCCATCTAAAAAGGGTCTGAACACCCTGTTCACCACATCCATAAATGTAGTTGGTGCATTTGTTAGCCGAAAAGGTATCACCAAGAATTCTTAGTGACCATACCTAGAGTGGAATGCTGCCTTTTTGATCTCGCTCTCTTTAATTCTTAATTGGTGATATCCAAATCTCAAATTAAATTTTGAAAATATGCTCACCCCTTGAAGCTGGTCAAATAAATCATCGATTCGAGGCAATGGATACTTATTTTTTATCATCACCTTATTGAGTTCTTGGCAGTCGATGCGTAGACGCATCGAACTGTCTTTCTTCTTGATGAATAGCACTGGTGCTCCCACAGAGAAATACTGGGCCTAATGAAACGTTGATTATGAAGTTCCTACAATTGTATCTTTGGTTCTTTCAACTCTGTCGGGGTGATCCTATATGGTGTTTTTGATATTCATGTAGTTCCTAGCATCAAGTCTATGCTAAACTTGATCTCTCACCTTAGGGGTAGTCCTGGTAGCTCCTCAAGAAATACGCCCGCAAACTCTTGAACTACGGCAATATCCTCCACATGCTGCTCTGACGGTGTTGTTGTAGACACTAATGCGATGTAACCCCAGCACCCATCATGTAGCAGATAGTGTGCATGGATTGCTGAAATTATGGGAGTTACTATTTGACTCCCAACACCATGGAACTCAAATTCTTTCAATGTAAGGATTGAATTCAATTATACTAATATTTATCTCAGGATGCAGTTATGGTGCGAATGAAATCAAACGAACCGGCGTAAGCATAATTAATGGACTCGAATGACAACTGAATAAATTTTGAAGGGTGGGGAGATAATTCGACCGCCGAAATTCGATCCGATTAGCAATTGAATTAAAATTTGGTTGAGGAAAAGGAACTCGGGCAACAATGTAATTAAAATTCAGCAAAGGAGGTGGCCAAAATTCAGTAAGGGAGGCACGACAATAGCAAAAATCAGAATATGCTCCAACATATGTTCAACACGGCAGCAACCACAACACCAAAAATAAGGATTTCTCCAGCTAATATATAACTCGGGCAGCGACTCCACAACACTTAGCAAAATTTAGAGAATTAAAAAGTAGCTCATGGCTGCTTATCTCAGTAGCTGAAGTAGCTCTCCATAGTAGCAGTAGCTCCAAAACTTCAACAAAGGGAGCCGCTCACCTCAGCAAGCATAAGCATCTTGTATCATCATGATTTAGCAGCCAATCACAGCTCTCCACTAGGCAAAATGTTAAGCAAACAAACAAGCAAATTAAGGGATTATTCAGCAAGCTGATTAGGGACACCCGTCTGGAATTAGGAAGGGGTTTCAGGTGGTTCTGGCAAGGCAGTGACTCAGTATTCAAGCCTCTAAAAATTATAAGAGGCACGTGAAGAAGAGAGGAGGAAATAAGAGAAAGAAATTGAGCAAAAAAGAAGGAAAAACAGAAAGAAACAGAGGGGAAATTGAGGGGAAAACCAAAGGTAGTAGGAGAAGGGAGAAAGGAAATTCAGCTAAATATTTGGTAAGTGTACTTAAATTTCTTTATTCAATTGCTATTGTTAAATCCTCTAGTATTATTTTTCTAAAACTTAAGTTGTCTAATATTCGATCATATCATCATTTTAACATGATATATGCATGGCTAAATTTCTGAGTCAAACTAGTAGTTGGACCAGATTCTATAAATCGGTTAAACCACCGACTGAATGGTTTCCAAATTGGCTCAAATTTGGATCAACGAGCTAAACCTCTTATTTATATTGTGACAAATTGGCTCATGAAAATTGGCTGAATCGGTCACTAAATTGGGGCTCACATTAGAAATTGGACTAAATTCAGCAGTGATGCTGATATTTAAAATTGTAGCCTATCAACCAGGCCCTAAACTGGCTTAACTGGCAGCCATATCAACCTAAGTGTCTTGTGGTGATATTAAAGTGTCACCGTGTAAAAATTAGCCCTGAACCAGTCATAAACCGGTCACCAAAATAGTGACAGAAACCAGCTGTATTAGAAAATATTGATGCAGAATCTCCAGTAATAATTTTGACCCGAACTGGCTAGAATATCAGCTCGAATTGGCTATAAACGGGACAAGTTCTAAAAATTGAGTCTCTTAACTATAAGGGGACACTCCAAACTGGTCAAGAGCTAGCCTCGAATTGGCTATAAAATTGGCACTAATAGAACTAGACCCTTTGCATCTATGCTGATGTTGATTTGGCAGCTTGGGAAAAAGTGACTGAACTGGAACCAAAATTGACTAAACCGACAGCCGGCCAAGCTAAAGTATCATGTACTGAGGCTAACCTATCCCTCAGTGAATTAGCCACCTCAAACTCTTTGAAATAATTACTAAATCAGGCCCTAGATAGTGCCAAAACTGGCTACTAGCTTCCCAGTGGGAGCTGGAATTATGGCTACAGAACCAATTCAGTTTCAATTCCCAAACTAGTTGAACTGGCACCCAAATTTACCAAGATAATATGGGGTAATGTTAAAGTATTAACCGGTAAAAATATGACTTGAACCGGCCCCCAAACAGGCCTCAAACCATCAAGTGACCCGGCCAGCATTTCTAGCTAAGGGAAATGTATTGAATCTTGAATCGGTTCATGAAGCCGGTTTATAAATGATGAAAATTAATAGTAGAAATTAGTATGAATCAACCCTTAAACTAACCGTTAAATCGGCTATGAACCGATAGTCGAGTCCATAAGGAATTGTGCTAAAATTGGATTGAAGAAATCAACCCAAACAAGCCCCAGGCCCACTATCAATCCGGCAGCCAAATCAGCCGGATATAAAACATGTAAAACTTGAATTTTAACATATGTAAAAGTTTAAGGTTAAAAGCTACTAGACTAGATAATGTGTTGATTTCTGTTATGATTTATAGTTTATTTCTAATTATTTCATTTTATGGTCGTATGTTTGATATTATGAAAAGTTTATACAGAAACTTTTCAAGTTCAAAGAATGATAAGTATTTTCTTCTGGAGAGGAGAATGTTAAGGAAAAAAGTATTAAGAACAAGTTAAAAGCTTCTGTATGAAGTTTTAAAAATGGATTAAAAAAATGGACTAAGGAATCACTTTTAACGGGTGATATTCCTTGGCATATCTTAGGATATTATAGTAAAAACTTGAGAACTGCCCCTTGCTGGAGGGAAACTTTTGGCTGTATAAGTTATGTCTCATATATTGGGTTAAAAGTATACCGTTCATCTCTGGGAGTTGAATAGGAGTGTCTGTGTAATATCTCGATTTTTACATATAGTAATTAAGGTCGTATAATCAAGATTTGATTTAATTAATTTATGAGGAGTTATCTAAGAACAAGTATAGTGGACAGGCAAAGGTTAACCGAAAATTTGGAAGTAGTTGATCAGAAACATGGTAATTATGTTAACTGAAAATTTGGTGATTATGTTGACCAAAAATTTGGGAATAGTTGACCAAAAACATGGTAATTATGTTAACTGAAAATTTAGTGATTATGTTGACCAAAAATTTGGGAATAGTGGACTGAAAACTTGGTAATTATGTTAATTGAAAATTTGGTGATTATGTTGACCGGAAATTTGGGAATAGTTGACCGAAAACTTGGTAATTATGTAAATTGGAAATTTGGTGATTATGTTGACCGGAATGGGCAAGTTGACCGGTCAATTAGGATTTTACCTGGATTGCACACAATTGCCAGAATTAACGAATGGCCGGGATGAATGAAATTTCAGGTTTATAGAAGTGACCGGCCTACTTGTGAGAGGAATAACTGGTATGATTGTAAGGAGAAATGACGGGAATGGATATTTTGGGAAGAGTAAGTATTATGGGCTGTTTAATGCAAAATGCCGATATGGTAATTTGCCTGGCATGATTGTGAAGAAAATGACCGGTATACTTGAGAGAGATAACTGAAATGAATTTTGAGGAGACAATGGGTGGAATGCATAGTTGCCAAAATAGTAGGTTGCCCGGTATGCTTATAGATAGAAAACAATCGGAACACATCTTGTGACAAAATGCCTGGTCGCCAAGATATCCGGTCAACCCGTTGGCTGGATAAAATGGCAAAATGGTCGGAATTGGTATAATGGCCGATTTTCACTAAAAGATGGAATGGAATGAAATTGCTGGTATAATATATTTTGCCGGTATGGGTTTTGATAAAAATAACCGGTATACTTTGGAAAAGGAATGACTGAGAGAAATGACCGGCATGGCAAAATGCCTGGGCAACACATTGACTAATTAAATACACAAAGTGCCCGGAATACGTATAGAAGGAAAATGACCGGTCAAACATACATTGACAAGTTAATGCACAAATTCCTCAAAAAAGCATTTCAAGGAAATGTATCCTGTTACCAAAATTTCGGTCAACACGTTGACCGAAAATTATGCCATTTTGCTTGGAATGGCAAAATGGTCGGTTTGTGCATTTAACCGGTACGAATGAGTGGCAAATTTGACTGGAATAAGAAAACGTTGACCGGCTCGCATGGCGAGACTTCTGGATTGGATTGAGGTGTTTTCCGGAAAAGATTTTCAGAGTGGATTGAGGTTTTTTCCGAAGCGGACTGGGGTGTTTTCCAAATAAGATTTCCGGAGTGGATTGAGGTGTTTTTCGAAGTAGATTGATAAAAGAGGATCGGCATATTAGCCAAGGCCGGAGTGGATAGAATGATAAAGTAAGATAAACAAAGTAGAAATGACCAAAGTAGATGGATAATCAGGCTTCCGGAGAACATTGATGAGGTTTTCGGAGTAAATTGTCAATAAGACAATCGGAGAAGAAATATAGCAAAATGAAATATTATCCGGTCAAGAAAGTTGACTGGAGTCGACTAAAGGCAAGGTATGAATCATTGACCGGTTTTGGCTAAAGGTCGAAGAGGCCAGTTATGAGTAGGTGTATGACGGAACGAATCCTTATCATTTAAAGACTTTCCGTCAATAAACAAACAAAATTGATGTTCATAAAATCTATAGAAATTTTGACAGAGTCTCCTCTACAATTGTACTGAAACCAAAATTTATAACCTGTTCAGAAGAATCTGTACAAGCACACAACTAAATAAATATCATAATTCATCATACAACACAGATACATAGGACCACAAACTACCATATCATCCATGGCTCCAACATAACATATCTTATCCACTATTCAGACTCAAAATGAGATGTTGTCTAGGAATTGTACATGTCCAAATCAGAATAGCGGAAGCATAAATAACGTAAACCTACGGAAGCATAAATCATTGTTCCATAGAAATAAAAGACATATTGTGACCATTATACATATTCAATATCTATCCACAAGTGACATAATTACATGCAAAACTGTCAAAATTTTCAAAATCTTTAAGATAACTTCGAGGCTCCAAAGTCTCCATTGCGAAGCTTTGCCTATTCTTGCTCATCAGGAATCAGTTTTACCGTTTCATTTGGAGGGGAGGGAAAAATAGAAGAGTGAGCCGAAACCCAACAGTGTACCATAAAACATGCAAGTGATATGCTTTCATGCAGAATATAACTACAGAAGATCATGAAAATTGATAAAGAACGGAAACATATACAAAAGTCATGAGGAAAGTATAACTCGATATGGACAGGTCTCGATAATCATAATTGATACTTTTCTACAGAACATATATTCAATAGAACAGAAACTGCGATAATATCAGAAGAATAAAGGTGTCTATGGAAACAGGAAGAAAACATAATTTCATTTAAACATGTATCAGAATTCATAAAACAATTCCAAATCTTATTTGTTCTTCAGAAATTCTAGTTCGATATTCTGCGGACCCAATCAGTGTAATCGAGGATAAATTGTATTCGGTTCATACAATCAAAGGCCGATAGTTCAATAATATTTAATTTCATCGCATTTCACGATTCTATAGCTTGATAGTTCGATGATTCAATAGTCCAATGGTTCGATAACTTATCCTCAATTACCACCATAACATTCAAAGACATACTGGAGAATCTTATCTGACTGTACATGTGATGGAACGGATTTTTTTTGCACAATCCGCCATCAATCTCCTAGTACTGACACCAAGTTTCGGTGGCCAGGCCCGGGCCGATCGTGCCTTCCAAATCACAGGATCACAGATGCCGTTTAGGACTCATACACAAAGCAGAAGTCAATCTATTAACGGAAGTATTTACATTCATTCCCATAAAAATTCATTTCTGAATACATATAGCCATGAACGTCTAATCACAAAAGTTTATCGATTCTAACAAATCATTACCTTAATTGCTTCTTCCTGCCAATCGTCCAAAAGGTATTTCTGAATCCTTACAAACCCTTCAGATAGGCTTTAATCACTCCGTCTCGTCAGGTATGAGTTCTAAATTTCCATCTGAGGGGGGAAAATAGAAAACAGTGAGCCGGAGCTCAACAAGGTACATGTAGATTTTCCATGAAATGTTCGTGCTGTCAACAGTTACAGATACATATACAGAATATCATTTGGCCGGAATCATGAAGAACACTTAGAACGGTAAAATGCAGGAAATCATGCATCGTATATATCGTATAGTAGTATTTGACGGAACAAAAGCTAGTCAGAAAGTCCGGACAGATAATATTTGAGCATAAAACAATGCCAGTCACAATTTAGCTTCTTTTATTTATTGATTAACGGAAGGGGGCTTTAATCGAGGATAAATTGTGCACATCTCCTTACAATCATGGCAATACCTCATTGTACAAATCTCCGAGGATAGCTCTCACTTCCTCCTTGTACAAAGCCCCGAGGACGGCTATTAGTACCTCAATGTATAAAGCCCCGAGGACGGCTCTCACTTTGGTTATCCTCGATTATCACCTTAAGGTTCTAAGGCATGCCAGAGTACCTTGTCTCCCAAGGCTAAGGTCTGAACTTATCGTCTTTATCATAAAACCGGTTTGTATTTTTCTTGGTTCATTCCGGACGGCCATATCACAAGTAGGTTTCAAATCCCATAATAAGCCGATATCAAATTTTCAGTACAGATGCCGATTTCAAATCTTAATACAAGGCCGGTCTAAAAAACACAGAGTAAATGTCGGTTTTAAAAGTACAGTATAAATGCTGGTTACAACCTTAATACAAGGCCGGTTTCAATTATAACACAAGACCAGTTTCAAAATCACAATGCAAATGCCGGTTTTAAAATTACAATACAAATGCCGATTTCGATTATAATACAAGGTCGGTTTTAAAATTTATCATGCAATGCCGGTTTTAAAATACGATATAAGGCCGGTTTTGAAATCACAGTGTAAATCCGGTCAAAATACGATACATGGCCGGTTTTGAAATTACCGTGTAAATGCCGGTTTCAAAATACTATACAAGGCTGGTTTCGAAATTACCGTGTAAATGCCGATTTTAAAATCACTATACAAGGCTGGTTTCGAAATCACAGTGGAAATGCTGGTTTCAAAATCACGATACAAGGCCGGTTTCAAAATTACAGAGCAAATACCGATTTCAAAATTATAATACAAATGCCGGTTTTGATTAAGGCTGATTTCAATTAATCTTGGCCGGTTTCAAATTAAAGTGCAAGGCTGATTTTGATGTTTACTTAAACCGATTTCAAATTATACCATAAACCCGGTTTCAATTTTGGGTAATGCAAGTGTCATACAAGCCGGTCTATTTTTTTTATTTTCATGTATTCCAATTTAAACATAAGTTAGCAGAAGGCAGAAAGCATGCATTCGAATCAGAATACAACTTATCAAATAGTAATTAAAACGGTATGTATTTAATCTAAATGGGAAGGGAAAACTGATAGTTTCGTTTAAAGCTGAAACTTTGGAGACGGAAATATAAGTGCTTAAGCATGAACTTTAAAATTTAGGCACACGAACTTAAAAGAATGATCGTCCGTTACATTTGTAGTATTCTGAAGTTAAAACAGAGTATTAAGTCATGAAGTTAAAAACAGGGGGGTACACTTGTAATATTCTTAAAAACAGAAAGGGTAGCGTCTGAAGTACACTTACCTGACAGTCGTTCGCCCACCCTTATAGACTGGAAGCGTTCTCTCCTTCTCTACTCCTTACTATTCTTCATGCTGGTTGCTTGTGCTAGCTTCCTCGATCGAAGTTGAGTATATATAGAGGAAGGGTTATGTGGAGTAAGTGGGGGTAAACTACCTTCCTTGTACTTCTTCTCAGACGTTAGGTGGGAGTAAGTAGTCTAAACTATTTACTTTGGTACTTCTTCTCAGACGGCCAACGAGGTGGTTCACTTCATTTAGTTAGGGTCTAATTGGGTTCTAACTAATTAGTAAGATTGGTCCTTGTTTTTAGTTGCCCTTAATTTATTCCAGTCAAGTCTTTGGTTAGTGCTCAGGGTCGGCCATCGTTTCACTTCTTTTATTCTAGGCCGGTCAACCTTTTTCAAAGCCGGTCAACTCTTTGTGTTGGTCAATATTTTGACGCTGGTCAACATCCAGTCAACATCATGATTTTTGGTCAACTCTTACTCAAGCCGGTCAATATTCTAAAGCCGCTCAATCTTCTAAAAGCCGGTCAACCTTACAAGTTCCGGTCAACTTTTTCTATTCCGGACTTTAAGCAGTCCAGCCTTCTGTGGCACAAACTACTCCGATTTTAAGTGGCATAAGGCCACTCCGGTATTGAAATACTTTATTCCGATTTTAAGTTTTCTTTTAAAGTTGGAATCTCACAGTACAATAGTTCTAAGTCTGTTTTTCTTGCTAATTAATTTAATTTAAAACCTTTGCTCAAAAGTCTGTAATCAAATTCAACATATTTCGAAGCCAAGTCCAAATCTCATTCAATTACTCTTTCAGACAATTTCAGGAGACTTTTATAGTTCGATAACACAGTTCCATGAAGAGTTTTCGGATACAAATCGTTCAATAAACTTTATCAAGGCAACAATTAACATTAAAAATTCATCAAAATTCCAAGTTTCCAACACAAATCTCCAAATTTTCATGCTAGGGTTTCGGGTAACGTCTTCGGGCGTAATTCGGGTATAAAACTTGGGCCAATTTACAAAATCAAAGCATAATTCATAAAACATACATATAACATGAATTAAACTGAAATTCACACCTCAATTTCGAGCTAGGGTTTGCACTACGCTGTCTGGACATGAAACAAAGGCAAAACGTGAGCCAAATAATAAAATCGAAATCACAACGCATGATAATCATTTATAAACATCAATTTTAGCAGTATATTTATCAGAAACATGTAATGATTGCGATAAATCATGAGGGGTGAGGGTTTAGAGCGTAAAGAACAAAATGGAGAAGTCAAAATGCGGTAAAAATGAAGAACGAAGTTTGAGATATACTTGCCTTCACTCGATTCACTGTTATTCTTACTTGGATTGGAGTGGAACGGCCAAAATCTTCCTTCTTCTTCCCTTTTCTCCTCTCCGTCCTTCGCTGCTCTTCGTTCGTGGCTTGCAAAATACCCCTCACCTCCCCCTTTTATAAACGAAAAGAGGGTTGGTGGCTAAAAATTGCGCCTGCGCTCGAGTGCATGGTGAGCACAGGCCCACTGCCAGGGCCTCGCTAGAGTGCGGCAGGCGCCACGCGAGCGGCACCCTACTTGTTTTTGGCACCTGCTACCACGCTCGAGCGCTGTGCTGCTGTTTGCTAAACTACGATAATTTTTCCACTTTTCTCAATTTCACTTATCTCAACTTAATTATACCAATTCGATTACTAGAATTACTATTTTCTAGGAACTCGGGTTGTTACACTCTTCCCCACTTAAACAATTTTTGTCCTCAAAATTTAGCGAACTCTGAATTTCCTTAATCAAAGGAACCGTCCAAGCATTCCCAATCACTTTCAGGTTAAAATGGTTATTCTAAGACCTTAAGCTTTCAAATTGTCTCGATCTTTATTACCTGATGTGCCCTATTTAAAAGTCTGAAGCCACCAAGTCTGAAGGTAAATTCACTACATCCTTATGGTTCTGATACCTTCCCGACTTGGTTCTAAACTTTAAACGGACATAATGCCTTACTTCCTTTTATATTAAACCTTAATATTGAGCATTTTATATGAATTTCAAATTAAGACTCAAAATGTATAAGGGTTTATCATTCTTTCACTGCGCACTCTGATCAATCATCAAACTCAAATCATCTGGCTGTAATCCATCATCCAAACCAATTTAATTTGACGCCCACAATTCTCTATCAATTTTGCAAAGATTTTGACAAATAACGCAAATTACAATTAGGCCCCGAATCGGAATGCTCTATATCCTCATTAGTTCGTTGATATGTCTTTAAACCGACATCTTTCCAAAATATGGAACCCATGTTGAATACTTAGTAAACGAATCCTGAAATATCCATATTATGTAAACAAATCCCATAATTCCTCAAATTATAGTCAAATTAAGAATTTTAATCGTAGCAATCACTCGAAAATTTACACAGCCCTAGGTGATCACCCAAAACCTCAAACTCAAACACTAAACAGATCTTAAGATCTCATTGGCACATCGATAAGCCAATTGATTCCATCCGAATGCGTTATCCATAATCACGATGGGTGGGTCATCCTAATCATTTTAAAGTAAAGCCATGAGGACTCTTCATCACATGATTTCATATCCTTGGCCTAGCCTATTGCCCAAAATTTCTCTGAACAACTTTGTTGAGATTCAATATAAATTTTCAAATCACTAGGAAACCTCAAATATAGAACATTTTACATTTTTATTATTTCACAGGCGAGTCCTCAAACTGACATCTTTTTCAATCCTTGAATTATCACAAGGTCATGAACTAATATTATAAAGGTCTCTATGAAGTCAACATCAATCTTAGATTATCACTCAAATCTCATAACTCAATTATTAGTAATGTCAAGATCTCGCTGATAACTCACAACCTTGAGAATTTTTTACTTCAAAATTTAATAATTCTAATGCTTTGAATATAAACATATTATTCCCTCGACACTCTTCGCCAACATTATTCACCCATACAAAAGTCTACTACTCTTAAAGATATCGGGGTTCATCCTTGTGATCCTTAGATAGGTTCATCCTTTCTCAACATCACATGATCATCTTTCCTTAGTGGCACAACAATTTACCTCCAGAAATTATTTGATAAAGACTAACTCCGAAGGTAATGCCCGCAAACTCTTCTTTATGTCATACTTCCTTAATCCTCAAATTTATGGAACAACATACACAATTTCCCTCAAGTAAAAACCTCATCGAATAAGTTTTTAACTATGAGCAAAAACAATTTCAATTGCAAGCTCTTCCCCCACTTATAACGGGGGTAGGACCTTATTGCAAAACAAAATGAACATAATTCTATCCTTCCCCGAGGAGATTACATCCTACCGTAACGTATCAGACCCATCAGGGATCAACCTTAATAGGTGGCCAACAATATACCCTAAATCCGTCGAAGGTTATCTTCACAGATCTAATCCTTAAAAATACTAATCATTCCTGAGCCAATGCCTTGCAGCTCTACGATCCAACTATGTCCCGAACTTACACGTTTCCCCTGTATAGTAACCTTTTCTTTCTAACTCAGGGTATTATCTTTAAACAAAATTAGTCACGATCTAGGCTCCTAAAATTTCCTGAATGAAATCATCACAAACTTCATTCTACTTACCACCAAAGTTTTGAAGCAATTCTCAATAGCATTAAATTTATACATCCCCGACGTTACACAAAGTCGTCAAATATTAGAATCGATCCTGACATACCCTCAAACTATTAATTATCAACAATCAACTAAACCTTTTTCTTTAAGGAAAAATCCCCAAATAAAGAATACTCCAAAAACACCTTCAAAACAATTTAGTCTTACTAAAACCATTACAAAATTAACTTGCATATAACTAGAAGGTCCAATCCTTAATTTCTCACAAAACACCAACACATTCACAAGACCCGAATGGTGTTATTGGAACTCACAATTGCCAGATTCCACAGGCTACCGCAAACATAATCCTTAACTAGGGAAATACTACTTCACAACAAACATTTAATGGACATTTCTTCAAATCAATCATCAAATTTTCAAATGCCAATGGTGGCCTTGACACAGCCTCAAATAGCTGATTAATAGAAATTATCAAACCTTCTTCTTTACAAGTCATCCCCTAAATAAATCATGCTCCCAAAAATTTTCTTCAAAACAAAAATCCATTCATAAATAATCTACAACATATTCTCCAGCATTTCTCTTATCTTCCTAATGTATGTCCCCAAGACTTACACAACTAAAATCCTTAGTGATCACCAAATGGACTTCAAAGGGGTGGTCTCATTTACTAATCAAACTTAACACTTATCCCCGATTGGATAAACTATACCTCTTATTCAGAATTTAAAATTTGATTGCAAGACATAATATCCTATCAATACAATCCACACAAATACCCACGAACACCTTTTCAATTCCTACAAAATTTGCATCACTGGGAATTTCAAACACCCAATCATTACTAAATTGATCATAATTCGGCATCCTTAAATTCGTTACACCAAAGTCGACTCCAAGTGACTTTAACTTCAAGCCATTAATTTCACTTTAGTCTTTTTTTTTTTTTGGTAAGTGACTTTAATTTCACTTTAGTCGCCGTGTGACAGAGTGAATTTTTTTTTCACTTCAAAATCCTCCCATTAAAATTCGTCCGAAGCAAAGTCCCAAGACGAAGTAGTCAAGGGAGATGGTCCAGACTGGACCAACACATGCAAGTGTACAAAATATAGACTTTTATATATATTCACAATATATACATAGGATCATCCAACATCATGTAATATTCACGGCTCTAACTCAGTTGACATTTCATTTCATTAAACCAAAATTTGTACAGAGATGCCACTCTAAAACCTATTTATAACTAAAAGTTAATGGCGGAAGCAGATCTATTCCAAAATTTATACAAGTGGAAGCATAGTCATTGATTCATTCACAATTGGAGACAATTGCATTTAAGACTATCAAAATTCTCAAAAATCTTCAACCAGCTTTTCGATTCCAAAATTCATCATTGCTAGGCTTTATCTATTCCTGCTCATCCGGTACTAGTTTTATAGTCTCATCTGGAGAAAAAATTATAATAGAATGAGCCAAAGCTCAGCAATGTACTTAAAACATGCAATATAAATTATGAATGCAATAACACAGAGTCAGAGAAAATACCGGAGTTCATGATCAATACTGATTCTGAAGTTCTTGATTCGATGCCATTTTCCGAAGTTCACAGTTTAAAGTATAAAATTTCATATTTTAATGTCAAATTTTCCAAAGTACAAAGTCCAGTGTCAAAATCCAAAGTTCACAGTGCAATATTAATTTTCGAAGTTCATGTACTAGGGCAATTTTTTGAAGTCCATAATGCCATGTCAATTCCATTGTTCAAAGGGACCAATGCCAGTAAACCCTACCAGCCAAGGAAGAGAATAATCAAGGGTATATTGTGTTCACTCCGCACAATCAAAGGCCATAGTTCCAATTCGTATCCATTTTCATTTCCATTTAGAATCCAAAGTCCAAAGCTCCATATTTTTGTCTTCTTTTTACGTCCCGAGGAAGGGCAGACCACGTATCACTCCATGGACAGAGTTATCCTTAATTACTACTATAATATTCTAAGGCATGTCAGAGAACCTTATCTGACTATATCATAGTTTTAGGTCCGAAGCACTTATTCAAAGTTCTAACAAAATTCATCATATTTCAAGGCCGATTCAAAGTTCACATATTCCATGCTTCGGTCTATTTAAAAAGGCCTTCACACATTTTTTTAACATTCCAATTTCCATACAGGATTTTCACGCAAAGCAGTCCGGTCAAAAAATAAATAGAAACATGGGCCAACATATAAAAATCAAAGCCAAGAGCTATTTTCATGCAACGCAGTTCCAATTGTAACATGAACGATAAAACATGTGCTAAAGTACAAAATTAGAGTCAGGACTTACAGGTTCTCAAAATATGAAATTTATTTCAGCATCATAAAATTCATGCATGCTTCGTAATGGGATTTAGAACATAATTATCAAAGCAATGACATAGAAAACGAGTTCCAAAGTACTATTGCATTAAAACATTCTCTGAACTTAAAACCGAGAGTACACTCACTTGATTCTCTAAGTCCTTACTTCAACTTGGCCTAAGGCTCCCTTTTTCCTTCTCGTCTCTTCCAAATTCTTCTAACTCCCTTTCTTTCTAACTAGCTCAGTTTATATAGAGAATGGGTTAGATGGGAGCAAGTGAGGTAAGTTACTTACTTGGTACTTTTCTTCTAAAAGGTCAGCGGAGTAGGAAGGGGCAGTTTACTTACTTTGAGTAGGTAGAAATCGTCAACGGAGTAGGTAAATCTACTCCGGCTATCAATAAGGTCGGTTTTTATAAAATTTAATCGTCTCCGGTCATACTCAACTCATCAACTTCAGCCTTCTTCATTTATCATCAACTTCGGCCTCTGTCATCAACATCAACTTTGGCCTCAACATCATCATCAACTTCGGCCTTAACATCATCATCAACTTCGGCCTTCTTCACTTATCATCAACTTCAGCTTCTATCTCTTCATTAACTTCGGCCTCAACATCATTATCAACTTTGGCCTTCTTCACTTATCATAAACTTTGGCTTCTATCTCTTCATCAACTTTGACCTTTATCATCAACATCAACTTTGGCCTTCTTCACCTCACAATTCCACTCCGGCCTCCATCAATTCTTCAAATTTACTCCGGCCTTCAAGATGCCACAAGGCCATTCCAGCCTTCAAGGGATCACAAGGCCACTCCGGCCTCAAGAGTGCACAAGGCCACTCCGGCCTCCGTGGTGTTGCAAGGTCACTTTGGCCTTCAAAGTATCACAAGGCCACTTCGGCCTTCATGAGGCACAAGGCCACTCCGGCCTTCAAGGGGCATAATCAACTTTGGCCTTCATAAGGCCATAAGGCTACTTCAGCCTCTTCCACGCACACAAGGCATCAACTTTTGTTTTCGTGAATCAACAAGACCACTTCGGCCTTCATGAGGCCACACACAACATCAGCCTTCATGAGGCCATAAATAACTTTAGCCTTCAAGAAATCATGAGGCTACTTCAGCCTTCATGAGGCCACAACCAACTTCAGCCTTCATGAGGCCATAAAGAACTTCGACCTTTAAGAAATCATGAGGCTACTTCGGCCTTCATGAGGCCACAACCAACTTTGGCCTTCAAGGAATCATAAGGCTACTTCGGCCTTCAAGAGCTCACAAACTACTTTGGCTCTTATAAGTTCCTAACACCTTTTTGGCCTTACCAATTCATTACCATGTACTTCCTAATTCTTATGTTTTTGGAATTAGGATCTCACAACTCTCTCCTACTTAAAGAAATTTCATCCTCGAAATTCAAATGAAGTTACAAACCTTAAGTAAACAAGTGGGGATACTTGCTTTGGATTTCTTCTTGTTCCCAAGTTGCTTCTTCAGGTGAGTGGTTCGTCCAGAGCACCTTCACTAAGGAGATTGTCTTTGTACATAGCCTTTGCTCCTTCCGGTCCAAAATTTGCATTGGCTCCTCAATGTAAGATAAGTCCTTGTCAATTGCCAAGGGTTCACACTTGATCACATGTGCAGTATTATGGACATATTTTTTGAGCATTGATACATGAAATACATCATGTACTTTTGCCAAGTTTGGTGGCAACGCCAACTTGTAGGCCACTTCTCCTATCCTCTCTAAAATCTAAAAGGGGCCAATGAATCGTGGCTTTATTTCCTTTTACTCCGAACCTGAATGTTCCCTTAGATGGTGACACTTTCAGAAATACAAAGTCACCCATAATAAACTTCAATTCTGATCTCCTCCGGTCTGCATAGCTTTTCTATCTGCTCCAGGCAATTTTTAAGTTCTCATGTATTAACTTTATTTTCTCTGCCATTTCTTTAATGATTTCAGGGCCTAAGATTCTTTTGTCTTCGATTTTCTCCCAATAGATCAGCGACCTACACTTCCTTCCATATAATACCTTAAAAGGAGCCATGCTTATACTTGCTTGATAGCTATTATTATAGGCAAACTCTGTCAAAGCTAAATAATTATCCCAAGTCCCTTTCATTTCTAAGACCGAAACTCTTAACATATCCTCTAGGATCTAGATTGTTCATTCTGATTGGCCATCGGTCTGGGGGTGATAAGCAATATTGAACCTCAGGTCTGTACCCAATTCTTTATGCAATCTTTCCTAAAATCTAGAAACAAAACGAAGATCCCTATCAGATACAATAGAAGCAGGCATACCCTGAAGTCTGACAATTTCATTCACATACAGTTGAGCCAGCTTATCATTAGAGTAAGTTGTCCTGATTGACAAAAAATGGGCTAACTTAGTCAACCGGTCAACGATAACCCAAATGATATCATGATTTCTAGGAGTCCTTGGTAGACCTAACACAAAATCCATAGTAATATCCTCTCATTTCTAACTTGAAATCAGCATTAGTTGTAATAACCCAGATGGCTTTCTTCTTTCAGCTTTTACTTATTGGCGCGCAAGACATCTCTCCACGTAAGCTATTATGTCCCTTTTCATGTTCCTCATGGCTCTTAAAGTTTATCAAAATGTCATCTATAAATATCACTATGAACTTAACCAGATAAGGCTCAAACACCTCATTCATCAAATCCATAAATGCTGTTAGAGCATTTGTAAGACCAAATAGCATCACGAGAAATTCATAGTGGCCATACCTTGTTCTAAAAGTAGTCTTGGCCATATCCTCTTTCTTAATCCTCAGCTGATGATATCTAGACCTCAAATCAATTTTTAAAAACACCCGTGACATCCTTGTAATTGATCAAACAGGTCATCGATATGCGGCAAGGGATATTTGTTCTTAATTGTGATTTTATTTAGTTCACGGTAGTCCATACATAACCGTAGAGATCCATTCTTCTTTCTTACAAACAACACTGGCGCTCTCTATGGGGATATGCTCGGTTTAATGAATCCCTTATCTAGCAATTCTTACGATTGTAATTTCAGCTCTTTCAATTCAGCTAATTCCATATGATAGGGTGCCTTGAAAATTGGAATAGTATCGAGAATAACCTTAATCTCAAATTCAATTTCCTTGTGAGGAGGTAGTCTAGGCAACTCCTCTAAAAATATACCATCAAAATCACACACCACTAGAATATCTTTAGCTAACACACTATGACTCTCAATAGGGCTGTCATACGCTAGGTAAGCTTGGCATCAACTTTTTATCAAATGTTTAGCATGCAAAGCAGAAATTAACATAGATATTTTCTTTCTCCTAATGCCTTGAAATGAGAAGGGTTCAATTCCAGGGATATTGAAACACACCCTCTTTTGAAAGCAATTAATATTGGCATAGTACCTTGCCAGCCAGTCCATTCCTAGGATGACATCAAAATTACTCATTTCTAGTAACATCAAATCTACATATAGATATTTTACATCCATCTCAACCACACACTCCGGGTACACAATGTTAGTCACTATTGAGGACTCGGCAGGGGTCGATATAGCTAAAGAAAAGTCTAAGATTCTTGGGGCAGATACAATGTAACGTGTAAATTGTGGAGAAATAAAAGAGTGTGTAGACCCAAAATCAAATAATACAGAGGTTGAAATTCCACAGATAAGGATGGTACCTTCAACAACGTTTGGAGACATTTTAGGGTCTTGTACCATCACTGCAAAAGCCTTAGCTGCAACTGATGGCGTCTTTGCTTCAACTCTCCTGGGTAGTGGACAATCTTTCATTATATGACCCTGTCGGCCACAGTTAAAGCGTGCGCCGGTCACCATAAAATAGGGTCTCCCAGCATGGTTTTTCCCACAGTGAGCACAATTAGGGACCGATGTTTGAGAGTTCGTCACTGATTGGACTTTAACTATACTCTTCCCCTTAATTGCTATCTTTGCCTTTTTAGATGTCCTTGAGAACTCCACATTTGATCCAAAGCTAAAACTGGTCTGGCTAGCGGCCTTCTTTGCAAAAAACTATGTTTCCAACTCTTTCTCAAATATTAATGCCTGATCTAAAACATCTGCATAAGTCTAAAGCTTTTGGGTCACTAACTACTTTCTAATATCGTCCCTTAGTCCTTACTGAAATTTCTTTGCCTTCCTTAATTCATCCTTTACAAAATAAGGAGCAAAACAAGACAGCTCCGTAAATTTTGTATCATATTCAGCCACAGTATGGGTCCCTTGTCTAAGCCACATAAACTCTCTTTCCTTCTGATCTTGAAGACTGGAGGGGAAGTATTTTTCCACGAATGTCTCCTCGAACATACCCCAAGTGATTTCTTCATCGGGCACCCCAAATGCCCTCTTTTGCATAGCCCACCAACTATCGGCCTCTCCTTTCAGTTTGTAGGCCACAAAGGTAACATTTTTCTGATCACTGCATCACACCATTGTAAAAAATTTTTTCATTCTCCATATCAAAATATTAGCTTTGGCTGGATTCGGTTCTCCCAAAAATTCTAACGATCTCTTCGCTGTGAATTTATCGTATGTTGTTGGGGCAGGATTTATCAGAACTGGCTCTGGTGCTGGGACCTGAGCCATATGGTATTGCTGCATGGACTCTATTATGTTCATCATCTTTCCCCACAGATTTATGTACTCTGCTTCACGATCAGGGGGCATGCCAGCGCCATCCTAGCCATTTCTTCTACTTCTTCTACTGGCCATTTATATCCTATTATGGAAAACAAAGTAATATTTGTAAGCCTAGAAAATCAGATTATAGGAAGGGTTCATGGTTATTCAAGAAATTTAGGACCGGTCTCAAGGCTTGCACTTAAACTTTCTATCTAGTCTCTATTATCCTTAGTCTGGTCCTGCCTATGCTTCCACTTTATGATCAATCATTCCTAAGGTATCTTGTTTTTTCCTCTCTGATACCAAATGTGACGGGGTAGATTTTTTTCTTTTTCACTTCAAAATCCTCCCTCCCATCAGAATTCGTCCGAAGCTAAGTCCTAAGATGAAATAGTCAAGGGTGATGGTCCAAACTAGACCAATACATGCAAGCGTACAAAATATAGACTTTTATATATATTCACAATATATACACAGGATCCTCCAACGCCATGTAATATTCATGGCTTGTAGCCGGGATCGCTCCTGCCTTCGCCTCGGGCGCACCCTCGGCGCCACTTGAGCATTTTCGCACTCGAGTGGGCACTCGGGCGGGGCTCGAGCACCATGCTTCATTGCCCAGTTTTGCCTCTTGTTTTGTTTCGATAATAAATTTTTCACTATGCTTAAGCCTTAGTATGATTTTTATCCACATAATTATTCCATAATTATCACGTTTTGGCATCGGGATCTCACACTCTTCCTCACTTATAGAAATTTTGTCCTCAAAATTTAACGATCCTTAAATTTTTAGAGTTAAGGAACCTTCTTAATGTCTCTAATTTAATTCTAAATCAGGATGGTTATCCTAGAAAATTATAAACATCAGAATTGACTTAATCCTCATTATCTGACTTGTCTTTTCTAGACCCAAATTCACTAAATCCGAAGGCAAACCTATTTTATTAGCTACTTTTCTTACTTAGTTCCGAACCATACACAAGTAAAATGCCTCAAAATTGGAGCATTCTCCTCGAATTTCAAAATTTAGATCTTAATATATAGGGACTAGTTATCTGATTACTATTTACTATCACGATTTTAACCCAACATCCCAGTTCCTTTACAAAGTTTGGTTAAGATTCCGACATAAATTTCAAATCAAAATCAAATATCTCAGACAGGATACTTTACATCCTCCACATTTCGTTAGCATGTCATCAAATTGACATTTTCATCAGATACATATTTCATTTTGAATACCTAATTTACGTAGTAACCTTGATTAAAACCGATTTTAAGATAGCCATAACACCAAAAATAATCCTTACATATCCTCAATTTACCACAGAACAAAAGTCCTAAATATAACAGTAATCATAATTTTGAGACAGTTTTAGATTGTTACCTAAAATTTCAAGGCCTTAACAATCTGCAACCTCAGAATCTCAAAACTTCTACATTGAGCAATTTCAGATCTTGTTGGCATATTGATAAGCCCATTGATTAAACCTGAACACGACCTTCATAGTCTTGATTAGTGGGTCGTTCTAACACGAACCCACCAGGGTTTTCTTATCTCAAAATTTCATAATCCCAACATTCCGGACATAACTCCACTTCCCAACTTAGAAATGTGGCATTTTATTTTTCAAGCAATTGAGCCTACCCACAATTTTCCTTTCTCATATCCTTTAAGGCACCAAAACACATCAAGCTTATAGACCCTTAGCATTTGCTATGAGTACTATTGCTCATTTTTCTCAAGATATAGAAATTCATTTACAAGGTCCTTAGAAAGACCTATCCACTTATAAATTCCCAAGGTTAGCTTCCGTCATAACATAGTTATTCTGACTCTTAACTTATTAGATAAAACTATCTCCCAAGACAGAATCCGCAATTTCTCAACGGAAACTTCCAGTTACTGACTTTAAACAATGAAAGGGTAATTCCAACTAGGAATCCTTCTTCCACTTATCCTAAGGATATCGATTCATCAGCGATACAAGAAATATAATCCTAAAATTTCCTTAACAGTATCAAGATTTATCTTTACAATCCTTAAACAAGTAATTTGCTTGCGATCTCCCAAGATTACCCTTCTGTCATAACATGCCCATTTTATCCCTTAAAACTATTTGATTAAAGTTACTTCCGAGGTAATTCTACAAATCCTCAATGGAGGCTTTCAACATCAACTATTAGTCTTGATATCCACTTTCCTTGAAAGATGCCAAAAATTTACCATTTTACAATTCCTAAACTTTTAGATTTGTAGAGCATTAAGCATTTCCAAAAGCAGTATTAATAATTCCTCCAAGTAAGGCCTCATCACAAAATTTCACTCATAGCAAAACAATTCCAATTCATATGCTCCTCCCCCACTTGTCTTGAGGATAATTACCGATTGATGCAGAAATAACAAGGTTCTAACTCTCTCAAGGGTATTACTAGATGTGCTAACTCACTTGGCCCATTTGTTAATCCCACTTTTTGGGAGCTCTACGGCTTCCTCAACCGCATTTAACTGATGTTCTTTCAATTTCACATAATCCTTAGAGACTAAAGCCAATTTTAATCACTTCTAAACCTCTCATTAAAACAGGTTGGCTGGGCCTTTTCCTCCACAAACACATTCTCAAACTTTCATAACTAGATTCTTGAACCTTTTGCTCAAAGTTTTCAACCTAATTACAGGGTACCGTATTCTCTCAATATCATTTACACCGACATTCTCGAGTACTATTTGAACTTCCAAAAGGATTCACATTACTTGAAAAATTGACCCCAATTCATCAGTTCCACTTGTTCGTCATATTGACCGGATAAATCAAACATTCTTTCTTCCAGCCGAATACTCATCTAACTACTTGTTGCAATTTCCAAATTCCACAAAATCCACAAAGCATACATATATCTATACGACTAGGAAAAATTCAAAATCCCTAGGTGAATATAACATCACACAAAACCAGGAAACAAGAGAACACATAATTTTCCTCAAAAGCATCACATTCTCTTCTAGTTTATCCTGAGAAAACATAGACAGTTCCTAATCATGCGGTTAAATCATCCCAGTAAAGCATGTTTCTAAAAACCCCTTCACAATAGAAATTTTTGCTCGTATAAAATCCACAGTATTCCCTACCATATCTCTTTATCCTTGGAATCCAAAGTTAATTTCACCTTCTATCTTGTCTGAGGCAACATCAACTTATTTTCTTTCAAGTATTTAATCATTGCCAACACTGCCAACACTTTTGGAGTCCTTAAATCCATATTTTAACCTCCAGCCCTCACTACCTCATCTATCATATCTAATCATTAGATTCAAGTATCCATTTTTAGTGACAT
The DNA here is from genome assembly GCA_025585075.1 of Nepenthes mirabilis. NCBI lineage: Eukaryota > Viridiplantae > Streptophyta > Magnoliopsida > Caryophyllales > Nepenthaceae > Nepenthes > Nepenthes mirabilis. The sequence goes on along the minus strand of JAODPA010118140.1, from coordinate 17,203 downwards.
ACTTACCTGAAAATGTCAACCCAGAGCCAATCAAATTTAAGTTAAACTAAACCGACTACTTGAACCTCAAATCAGATCCTGAGATCTTACGGGCTCACACACTCCCCAAGTTATCATTGAAACTTCAACATTTAATAACTTAATATCCTACTGTTAGGCCAATTTATTCATTCCAATCAGATCATCTAATTTTTCACAATATCACAATAATTGGACGAAAACCCAAGGACTTTATCGTTCGATCAACCTTGAGCAAAATCACAAGAGTTTCTTCCATATTTCGTAACCGCACTACTTCGATATCGGAATCCTATCTACGGTCTACCCTTAAGTTCTCTTTTGAATATCTTAATCTTAAACTCAATGATTCTCGATCATCAAATCATTAATTTCTTGGACAATTTTAGTTTTCATGATTTCCTTAGATAGCCTCATCAATTCGATTTGGGATTCTCAAGATCAAGGTCAACTCCAGCTCTTTCTTGACAATAGCCTTCATTACCGATTAGAAAAACTAATCTTCTATTTTAATAACATCATCAAATTTCCTTATATCCACACAATGACTTCTAGGTATGGCTTGACATGCCATTTAAACTTAGTACACATCTTTATCATGTAACTTACAAGCACATCGATATTAATTTCATCATCCCTTTTTACTACTCATCTGATATTTTAAAACCTGTGACCCCAATTGTAACTAAGAATACCTCTTCAAGATCATCTACACTAACGTGGCAATTTACTAATCATCTTGGTATCCCATCAAAGTCCGATGCTTAAGATAAGATAAACTAATTCATCCACGGGCCCAAACCGGACACCGGTACACATAATTCTATCAAACAAGGATTTACCCATTAAGGGTTGATATCATCAGAGCTCATCAAATTCGAACATATGTTTTGTACACCGACTTACTATCTAATTTCAACTTTTAAACATGCCAATGTCACATGGAGGCGGAGTTCTTCAAAAATATGCCTTCTAAACTTCCTACAAGATGGAACGCAATACTAAAAAGCCCTCTATCGGCATGCCTTACCTTAACTAGCAAGATTGTATTTGGGCCATCAAAGATCTTAATTAGTTTCCTCAATATATTGAGATTAACTTATTACTAATACTGAGGTTGAATAACTCAAACACTCCTATCCTTACTCATCTTAGCTTTAGATCAGATTATCTTAAATTTGAACCTAAAATCCAAACCGATTAACCTAGACCTGAGATCAAAATTGATCAACTAATCACTACATCCCAATTCAGGTCAATTCTAACTTATGCAAGATAGAACACCTAAGATTTCCTAACTTAGCTTAATCAGTTTATATCTATCCCTACCTATTCGGTCAGTCAGAATCATTTTCTAAGCTTCCGTGTACAATTCAGATAATTTCTAAGGCATGTCATTTTCTTTGATACCAATTGTGACAGATTGAGTTTTTTTATTTTCAGAATGTTCCGTCATTACAGAAAATAGAAATCTAAACCCAATTAACAACTTAAAGTTCAAGAAAAAATGAATAGATTCTCTCCTAAAACTGAGCTAAACGGAAATAGAAATCCTATTTATAATCTGTAAACATATAGAATATCCTCATAATATCAATCAACAGGAATTCTCATTTCAGATACAGGATCACAGATGCCGTATAATACCCTACGGCTTACATTTCATATTTCTTATCCACTATATTAACAGTTCAGAATAAAAATAGCATCTAGGACCTGTATAGAATCCAGAAAACATATAGAATAAGCTAAACTATATACCTGTGGAAGCGTAATTTTCTTTTTTATCACATGTATCACATGCATTTCATATACTGAATCCATAGACGTAAAATCCACATACAAAATCCATATATAAAAAATCAGGTAATTACATCCAACTGTTTCTTTTCAAGATCTCGAAAATACTTCAGGTCTCCAAAAGTCTTCAAGCTAAGCTTTAAATCACTCCTCGTCTGGTACTAGCCCTACAGTCTTATCTGGAGGAAAAAAATAGTAAAACAGTGAGCTGAATCCTAGCAAAGTACATGCAAGCATATAGTAAAACTTTCATATAGAACGTAATACAGTAAAATGGATACAATTGCTTGTAAAGCATAAATATGATAAGATAGTGATTATGGAAACAATAGTAGAACATGAATGCAGAAGATCATAAAAAGGCTGGGGAATAGAAACATATACATAAATCATGAGAAAAGTATAATTTGATAATATTCAGGCTTCAGAAATCATTAACCAGTAAATATAAATCAGAAGTCAGAAGTCGATACAGAATCTATGAATTATAGAAAATCTTCTTTTCTATCAGTGAAGGACCCAACCAGTAGACCCTACTGGTAGAGGGGACAAATAATTAAGGATATATTATATTCATTCCACACAATTCAAGGCCAGAAATAGAAACAAGAGATCCCTTCCAGTGGGATCTATGCCCTTCTCTAGGTTAACGTCCTGAGGAAGGATGGACTACGTGTAACTTCATGGATAGAGTTATCCTCGATTACTACCATAACATTCTAAGGTATGCCGGAGAACCTAATCTGACTATATATTAGTCCTAGGTCCTAATTAATAGGATCAGAAACGTTTTTCTTCCTATTTCTTAATCAAAAACTTATTAAGCTTTGAAAGTCAGTCAGAGTTTCACAGTAATTCTTCGGTTAGCTTAAGAATATACAGTAATAGTTTGTAACCCTTCAGATTCGCTTCAAAAATCCTCAAAAATTTAACAGTACAAATCCGTGTAAATTTTCAGACATAAATCACATCCTGGACATATCGCGTTACAAATTTTTAGATGATAAATGAACACCAAACATATGTATTTTCATAAAATCGAAGGTATATTTAGCAGTATATACAAGTAAGTATGAAATCTGTCCGATTAATTAGGAGAAATATGTGTTATTTATAGTGAACATGTAGAACCATGGACTTAAAGTATAAATACAATATTTGATGTATAGGAAAGCTGTAAAAGCAGTCAATAACATTCGAAGTACACTTGCCTGAGCTCGATCTACAGTTACCCTTACTCTAATTTGGATTGGACGGAGATTTTTGTCTTCCTTTTCTCTTTCCTCTCTGTGAGATTCCAAAATCAAAAAAAAAAAAAAAGAGAGAACTTAAAAATCAAAATAAAATATTAAAACCAAGAGTGTAATGAAATCCGGAGTGGCCTTATGCCACTTAAAACTGGAGTAGCCTGTGCCACAGAAGATCAAACTGCTTGAAGTCCGGAATAGATGATAAGAAAATGTTGACCGAAACTTGTAAGATTGACCGACTTTCAGAATGTTGACAGGCTTTGAGTAAGGGTTGACTGAAAATTGTGATGTTGATCGGATGTTGACCAGTATCAAAATATTGACTGACCAAAGAGTTGACCAGCCTTGAGAAAGGTTGACCGGTCTTGAATAAAAGAAGTGAAACGATGGCCGGCTCTGAGCACTAACCAAAGAGTGACCGGAATAAATTAAGGGTAACTAAAGATAAGGACCAACCTTACTAATTAGTTAGAACCCAACTAGACCCTAACTAAATGAAGTAAGTGAACCACCCCGTTGACCGTCTAAGAAGAAGTACCAAAGTAAGTAACTTAGACTACTTACTCCCACCTAACCTCTAAAAAGAAGTACCAAGTAGATAGCTTACCCCCACTTACTCCACATAACCCCTCCTCTATATATACTCAACTTCGATCGAGGAAGCAAGTAGGAGCGCCGGTAAAATGAAACAGTAAGGGAGTAGAGAAGGAGAGAAAGCTTCAAGTCTGTAGGGGTGGGCAGACGACTGTCAGGCAAGTGTACCCCCTGCTTTTAAGTTAATGGTTTAATGCAAGTGTATACTCTGTTTTTAACTTCAAAATATTGCAAGTGTACTTCGGACGATCACTTTTTTTAAGTTCGTTTGCAAGTGTGCTCTAGATTTTAAAGTTCATGCTTAGCAATTACACTTCCGTCTCCAAGGTTCTAGCTTTAAAAACTGCCAGTTTTCCCTTCTGATTTAGATTAAATGCATGCCGTTCTAATTACTGTTTGAATTCATGCTTTCTGCCTTCTGTCCTCTATTTTCTACTAAACTCATGTTTAAACTGGAGTATATGAAAATGAAAAAGTAGACCGGCTTGTATGTCACTTGCATTACCCGAGTTTGAAACCGGCCTTGACTTGTGAAATAATTGAGACCAGCTTTATAATATAATTCAAAACCGACTTAAGTGAATATTGAAACCGGCATTTGCAACCGGTATCTGCATTATAATTAAAACCGACCTTACATTATAATTAAAACCTTCCTTGTATTATAGTTGAAACCAGCCTTATATTATAATTGAAACCGGCATTTGCATTGTGATTTTGAAACCGACCTTGTATCGTAATTTTGAAACCGGCACTTGTATTATAATTTTAAAATCGGCCTTGTATTATAATTGAAATTGGCCTTGTATTATGATTTGAAACCGGCATCTGTACTGAAACTTTGAAATCGGCTTGTGATATGGCCATCTGGAATGAACAAAGAAAATGTGAACCAACTTTATGATAAGACAAATAAGTTCGGACCTTAGCATTGGGAGACAAGGTTCTCCAACATGCCTTAGGAACTTATGGTGATAATCGAGGAATATAAAAGTGAGAGCTGTCTTTGGGGCTTTGTACAATGAGGTAGTGATAGCCATCCTCGGGGCTTTGTACAAGGAGGAAGTGAGAGCCGTCATCGGGGCTCTGTACAAGGAGGTATTGCCGTGATTGTGAGGAGATATCCACAATCTATCCTCGATTAAAGCCTCCTTCCATTAAGCAATAAATAAAAGAAGATATCTATACTGTGATTGGCCTTGTTTTATGCTCTAATATTAACTGTCCCGGCTTCCTAATTAACTTTTGTATAGTCCGACCAATCGCTACCGTATGATACTTATGTTGTATGATTACCTGCATTAACCGTTCTAATGTTCTGCAAGATTCCGGCCGAACGATATCTTTTATATGTATCTATAACTGTTAACCGCACAAATATTTTATAGAAAATCTGCATGTACTTGTTGAGCTCCTAGATGGCTAGAATGTATGAGTCCTAGATGGCATCTGTGATCCTGTGATTTGGAAGGCATGATCAGCCAGGATCGGACCACCGAAACTTAGTGTCAGTTCCGGGAGATCGTTGGCGGAATGCAAAAAAAAATAAATATGTTCCGTCACAATTGGTATCAGAGAGATGAGATGCCTTAGGAATTAATCGATCAAAATGCAAAAGTATTGGTTTGGATTTTCATACTGAATCTTTGAAAGGAGTAGGCGAAGGATAACTTAGGCAATTAGAGTCCTTAGGAAACTTGGCTTCTAGACTAAGTATAATTTAGGATTAAAGGATACTTCCTTTTTCTGAGATTATAATATTGTGCCTGTCTTGATTTTTGGATGGCTAGTTGAAGAGGAAGAAGAAATGGCCGTAATACACCTTATGACCGAGAGGCCGCTTATATAGACTTATTGGAAAGAATGACCACCGTGGTGGAATCCGTCGAGCATAGGCATATGGCTCCAGTTCCTACGACTGAGCCAGCTCCGACCATCCTAGCTCCAACCACGTATGATTGGTTCACAGTGGAGTGGGCATCAGGCTTTTTGGGGAAACCCGATCCAGCAGAAGCTAATAGATGGCTTTGAGGATGAAGAAAATATTTACAGTGATTGGGTGTACGAACCAGGAGAAGGTCACCTTCGCCGTGTATAAGTTGGAGGGTAAAGAAGACAGCTGGTGGGACATGAGGAAGAGGGGCGCTAGGAATACCTGATGAGATGATCACTTGGGGTATATTCGAGGAAGTTTTTCTGGAGAAGTACTTTCCATCCAGTCTCTGGGACCAAAAGGAGATGGAGTTTATGAGATTAAGGCAAGGGAGCATGACGGTGACTGAGTATGATGCTAAATTCACCGAGCTGTCCTGATTCTCAGCTTATTATGTAGTAGATGAATTAAGAAAGGCAAAAAAGTTTCAACCAGGACTGTGGGATGATATTCGGAAGCATCTAATCACATTAAAGCTTGAGACGTCTACCGATATATTAGATAGGGCGGTCGTTTACGAACAAGAGGTGGAGATAGAGAAATTCTACGCGAAGATGGCAGCTAGTTGGGCAGGTGTTGGTGGCGGATCTACTGGGGGATCTTTTGGGTCGTCTAAAAAGACGAGGATGGCTGAGAAGGGAAGGAGTGTTGCACCGGCTCAGTTAATGGCTGATTCTAGGGCATCGGTTGCACACTGCTCGTCCTGTGGGAAGGTACATCCGCGGCAGGCATGCCACCGGACAACTGGAGCTTGTTTTAAATACGGACAGCACGGCCACATGATCAAGGATTGCCCAAAACTGGACGATAGAAAGCCTACTGTCCCGGCTAAGGCCTTTGCAGTGGCTATTTAGGAGCCAGAGGTATCGGCAAATGTCATGGAAGGTACTTTTTCTATTTGTGGCGTTCCTGCATCTGTCTTGTTTGACTACGGGTCTACCCACTCTTTTGTTTCTCTACGGTTTGCATGTCATATTGTTACTACTTCCTACATATTGAATTATGAATTATCGGTATGTACCCCTACTGGATTCCCCGTAGTCACTGATGTTATATATCCTGGGTGCGTCGTAGAAGTATACGGGAGATGTTTGGTTGTGGATTTGGTACTACTAAACATGGGAGGTTTTGACGTGATTCTAGGGAAGAAGACCATGCCACCATTGATTATCTTAGGAAGAAGGTTTATTTTAGTATCCCTGGGAAGGAAACCTTTTCCTTCCAAGGCATCAAGAAAAAGGGGTTGCCGGTAATGATCTCGACTTTACATGCTAAACATCTAGTAAAAAGTGGATGTAAAGCTTACTTGGCTTATGCCTACACCATTAGGAGTCATGAGGTGCCAGCTGAGGACACCTAAGTCATCCGCGATTTTGAGGATGTATTTCCGGAGGAGTTGCCTAGATTTCCCCCGCATCGGGAGATTGAATTGAGATTTCTATCGTTCCCAATGTCGGTCCTGTTTCTAAGACCCCTATAGAATTGCTCTGGCTGAGTTGATGGAATTAAGGTTGTAATTACAGGAGTTATTGGACAAAGGTTTTATTAGGCCAAGTGTGTCTTCTTGGGGAGCACCAGTTTTATTTGTAAGAAAAAAAGATGGGTCATTGCAGCTATGTGTTGATTATCGTAAGTTAAACAAAGTTACAATCAAGAACAAATATCCTCTGCCGCATATTGATGATTTGTTTGATCAATTGCAAGGATCCTGGGTGTTCTTGAAGATTTATTTGCGGTCTGGTTATCATCAATTGAGGATTATGCCAGAAGATGTGGCCAAAACTGCTTTCCGAATAAGATAAGGCCACTATGAGTTTCTTGTTATGCCCTTTGGACTTACAAATACCCCTGCTGCATTTATGGACCTAATGAATAGAGTATTCAGGCAGTATCTGGATAAATTTGTGGTGATTTTTATCGATGATATTCTGACCTATTCTAAGAACTATGAGGAGCACGAAACCCATCGAGGATAGTACTTCAAGTGCTTCGTGAGAAAAAGTTGTATGCTAAGTTGGGAAAATGTGAGTTCTAGTTAGAAAAGGTGATGTTCTTGGGATATGTGATTTCTTGTGGTGGTATTTCTGTGGATCCAAAGAAAGTAGAGGCTGTTACTAATTGGAGTAAGCCAACTTCTGTATCAGAGATTAGAAGCTTTCTAGGCATGGCAGGTTACTACCGGCGGTTTGTGGAAAACTTTTCACAAATTGCTATGCCCTTGACTTGATTATTGAAAAAGGAAGTCAAATTTGAATAGACTAAGGAGTGTGATCAGAGTTTTTAGGAGTTGAAGGATCGCCTGAATACTGCTCTAGTATTAGTGATTCTAGAAGGATCAGGAGGTTATGAGGTGTATTGTGACGCCTCCAAAGCGGGCTTGGGATGTGTACTAATGCAACACGGCAAGGTAGTAGCTTATGGGTCTAGGCAACTAAAGGTTCATGAAAAGAACTACCCTACCCATGATCTGGATCTTGCTGCCATGGTGTTTTCTTTAAAAAATTGGAGACATTACCTATACGGTGAAAAGTTTCTGGTGTATTCCGATCACAAAATCTTGAAGTATTTGTTTTCCCAGAATGAGCTTAACATGAGGCAAAGGAGGTGGCTCGACTTTTTAAAGGACTACGACTGTGAAATACAGTGTAAGCCTGAAAAGGCTAATGTGGTTGCGGATGCATTAAGTCGACGGTCAGAAATTGTGGCTCAAATAAAAATCAAATAGATAGAATTGTTGGACTATCTAAAGTAATGTAATATCTAGCGATTTGCTAAGGGTAATAGAATGTTCCTGTCCTATCTTCAAATCCAACCGGAGATTGTTAGTGAAATCAAGGAGAAGCAAGTCGATGATCCATTTCTTGTAGAAATTGCAAGTGACTTGAGTAAGGAATCCCGAGTTGAATTTAGTATCCGAAAGGATGGAGTATTGAGATTTAGGGGTCGACTGTGTGTGCCAGGTGATAAGGAGTTGAAAGAGAAGATTCTAAAAGAAACCCATCGATCTAGATATACCATTCAACCTGGAACAAATAAGATGTATCAAGACTTAAAGAAAACGTTCTGGTGGAGGAACATAAAGAGAGACATCATGGCCTATGTGGAGAAAATGCCTCGTATGTCAACAATTGAAGGCCAAAATAAGAAAACCGTTAGGGTTATTACAACCGATACCGATCCCAAGCTGGAAGTGGGAAGATATCGCTATGGATTTCGTATCAGGTCTGCCAAAGACCCCAAGAAATCACGATGCCGTTTGGATTTTAGTTGACCGGCTGACAAAGTCAGCCCACTTTTTGGCAATCAGATGACGTATTCATGTGATAAATTGGCTCAACTGTATGTGAACGAGATCGTAAGGCTACATGGAATTCCTGCCTCCATTGTATCTGATAGAGATCCCCATTTTGTCTCAAGGTTTTGGAAGAGTTTGCATAAGGAAATGGGGACCGAATAGAAATTCAGTATTGCTTACCACCCTCAAACAGATGGCCAGTCTCAGCGTACTATCCAGATTCTTGAGGATATGTTAAGGGCTTTTATATTGAAAATGAAGGGAACTTGGGATACTTACCTAGCGCTGGCAGAATTTGTTTATAATAACAGTTATCAGGCTAGTATCGATATGGCACCCTTCGAGGCTCTGTATGGAAGAAAGTTCAGGTCGCCAGTTCACTAGGAAGAGACTGGAGATAAAAGGATTTTGGGTCCCGAAATTGTAAAAGAAACGGCTGAGAAAATTGAACTGATCCATGGTAACTTGAGGGTTGCTTAGAGTAGACAGAAAAGTTATGCGGATAGAAGGAGGAAAGACTTAAGCTTTGAGATAGGAGATTTCATCTTTCTGAAGGTCTCACCGTCCAAAGGAACGTTACAGTTTGGAGTGAAAGGAAAATTGAAGTCACGATTTGTTGGCCCTTTTGAGATTTTAGAAAAGATCGGAGAAGTGGCATACAGATTAGCACTACCACTAAGTTTGACAGAAGTGCATGACGTGTTCCATGTATCCATACTCCGGAAGTATGTATATGACCCTACTCACGTGATTGAACTTGAACCCTTAGAAATCAACAAAGATCTATCCAATGTCGAGGAGCTACTACAAATTCTCGACCGGAAGGAGCAAAGGTTGCGTACGAAGACGGTTCCTCTAGTAAAGGAGCTATGGAGGAATCATTCACTTGAAGAAGCTACCTGGGAACGAGAAGAAGAAATCCGAAGCAAGCATCCTCACTTGTTTGTTTAAGTTATGTAACCCCATCTAAATTTCGAGGATGAAATTTTTTTTAGTAGGGGAGAATTATGAGATCCCAAAATCAAAAGAACAAAAAAGAGAGAACTTAAAAATTGGAATAAAATATTAAAACCAAGAGTGTAATGAAATCCGGAGTGACCTTATGCCACTTAAAATTGGAGTAGCCTATGCCATAGAAGACTGGACTGCTTGAAGACTGGAATAGATGATAAGAAAATATTGACCGAAATTTGTAAGGTTGACTGACTTTTAGAATGTTGACCTGCTTTGAGTAAGGGTTGACTGAAAATTATGATGTTGACCGGATGTTGACTAGTGTCAAAATGTTAACCGACCAAAGAGTTGACCGGTCTTGAATAAAACAAGTGAAACGATGGCCGACTCTGAGCACTGACCAAAGAGTTGATTGGAATAAATTAAGGACAACTAAAAATAAGGACCAACCTTACTAATTAGTTAGAACCCAACTAGACCTTAACTAAATGAAGTGAACCACCCCGTTGACTGTCCGAGAAGAAGTACCAAAATAAGTAACATAGACTACTTACTCCCACCTAACCTCTGAGAAGAAGTACCAAGTACATAGCTTACCCCCACTTACTCCACCTAACCCCTCCTCTATATATACTCAGTTTTGATCGAGAAAGCAAGTAGGAGCGCTGACAAAAAGAAACAGTAAGGGAGTAGAGAAGAAGAGAAAGCTTCAAGTCTGTAGGGGTGGGCGGACAACTGTCAGGCAAGTGTACCCCCTGCTTTTAAGTTCATGGTTTAATGCAAGTGTGTACTCTGTTTTTAACTTTAGAATATTGCAAGTGTATTTCGGATGATCACTCTTTTTAAGTTTGTTTGCAAGTGTTCTCCAGATTTTAAAGTTCATGCTTAGCGATTATACTTCCATCTCCAAGATTCCAGCTTTAAAAACTGCCAGTTTTCTTTTCTGATTTAGATTAAATGCATGCCGTTCTAATTACTATTTGAATTCATGCTTTCTGCCTTCTGTCATCTGCTTTCTGCTAAACTCATGTTTAAATTGGAGTACATGAAAATGGAAAAGTAGACCGGCTTGTATGTCACTTGTATTACCCGAGTTTGAAACCAGCCTTGACTTGTAAGATAATTGAGACAGGCTTTATAATAAATTCGAAACCGACTTAAGTGAATATTAAAACCGGCATTTGCAATCGGCATCTACATTATAATTAAAACCGACCTTACATTATAATTGAAACTGGTCTTGTATTATAATTGAAACCGGCCTTGTATTATGATTGAAACCGGTATTTGCACTGTGATTTTGAAATCGGCCTTGTATCGTAATTTTGAAACCGGCATTTACATTGTAATTTTGAAACCGGCCTTGTATTATAATTGAATCCGGCCTTGTATTATGATTTGAAATCTGCATCATTAGTAAAACTTTGAAACCGGCATGTGATATGGCCATCTGAAATGAATAAAGAAAATATGAACTGGCTTTATGATAAGACAAATAAATTCGGACCTTAGCATTGAGAGACAAGGTTCTCCAGCATGCCTTAGGACCTTATGGTGATAATTGAGGATAACGAAAGTGAGAGCCGTCCTCGGGGATTTGTACAAGGAGAAAGTGAGAGCCATCCTCGGGGCTTTGTACAAGGAGGTATTGCCGTGATTGTGAGGAGATGTGCACAATCTATCTTCAATTAAAGCCCCCTTCTGTTAAGCAATAAATAAAAGAAGATATCTATACCGTGACCGGCGTTGTTTTATGCTCTAATATTAACTGTTCCGACTTTCTAATTAACTTTTTGTATAGTCCGGCTAATCGCTACCGTATGATACTTATGTTTCATGATTACCTACATTAACCGTTCTAATGTTCTGCAAGATTTCGGCCAAACGATATCTTTTATATGTATCTGTAACAGTTGACAGTACAAATATTTTATAAAAAATCTGCATGTACCTTGTTGAGGTCCGGCTCACTATTTTCTATTTTCCTCCCTCATATGGAAATTTGGAACTCGTGCCTGACGAGACGGAGTGACTAGAGCCTATCTGAAGGGTTTGTAAGGATCCAGAAGCACACCTTTTGGACGACCACCACGAAGAAGCAATTAATGTAATGATCTGTTAGAATTAATAAACTTTTGTGATTAGACGTTCATGGCTATATGTATTCAGGAATAAATTTTTATAGGAATGAATATGAATGTTTCAGCAGGATATTAGATTGACTTCCGCTATATGTTTGATGACTAGAATGTATAGGTCCTAGATGGCATCCGTGATCCTCTGATTTGGAAGGCACGATCGGCCCAGACCGAACCATTGAAACTTGGTGTCAGTTCCGGGAGATCGTTGATGGAATGCAAAAAAAAAAAAATGTTCCGTCACACTCTCCTTCCTCTTCTCTTCTCCTCTCATTTGTGTCGTCGTTCTACTGAAACCAAACCCCCCAACATCCCTTAAAACACGAAGGGAATGCGCACATGACCACCGATCAAGCGTTACGCAAGCTCCCGCTCTCGTAGAATTGCACTCGAGTAGCGCTCGAGCGGTGCTAGTAGTCAGGACTGCTCCCGCCTTCATCTCAGGCGCACCCTGGGCCCCACTTGCGCATTTTTGTGCTCGAGGGGGGCTTGAGAGCCGCGCCTCCTTGTCCACTTTCGCCTCTTGTTTTACTTCGGTAATAAAATTTTCACTATACTTAAGCTTTAGTATGATTTTCATCCACATAATTATTCTATAATTATCATATTTCCGTATCGAGATCTCACATCGTAGTTCTCATCTGGAAGGAAGAAGAGGAAAAAATGAGCTAATAGCTTAGCAAGTACATCATAATAAGACACTAACAATAATAACAAAATTAAATAGGATAAAGATATATGATCAGGAAAAATGGATAAACAGAACTTAAATTGACATGCTTGAGGTGCATTTTACTTCTTTCTTTCATTCTTATTTTTCTTTAAGACGTAACATAAGCATAATTATTTATCTTTGCGGACCCGAGCTAGTGGATTCTACTAGTCAAAGGGAGTGAATAACCGATGATAGATTGTATTTCACACACAATCAGTGGCCAAAAACAGAACAGTAGTATCCGTTCAAGCGGGATCAGTTACAATAATACCTCTCGAAGGTAGGTCAGACTCAGATTTCTATCCTCCAAATTTTAATGCCCCAAGGAAGGGCGGACCACGTATCACTCCATGGATGGAGTAATCCTTAATTACCGTTGTAATGTCCTAAGGTATGTCCCTAACATAACTCGCTACACCAATTTTTTTTGGTAAGTGACATTGTATTAAAAATAAATAAAAATTTACAAAAAAACCTATGTTTGAATATCAAGTGTTTTTCAAACTTGGATGAAGAATATAGAGGGCAGGGCATCCCCCGAGCATTGCGAAACAAAACAGTAAAAATAAAGACCCAGATATAGTAACTTCGTGGAAATTTTATATACCGTCTGTTCTCATTACCACGAATCGGAACAAACAAAAACAGCATTGAAGTACAATGGACCAAGTAGATTCACTCCTCAGCCAAGCGCAAGTATGATAGTCCCGAGTAGACAGCCCACAGACTTGAAGCACCTCTCAGTCACCATTGAATCTCCCTCAGACATCTTTGTTACAATGGCCAAGCGAATATCTCTGACAACACAGTTACCACATTAGAAGCAAATTGCTACAGAGAAGTGCAAACTATAGTCATCAAAGTGCCCACGACATAAACCTCATACACATATAAAGGAACACCCCCAAGAAAGATCTCGGCCCTTGTTTTTTTTTTTTTTTGCACCCTACCGGCACTATTACATCCCAGCAAAAGCAGCATTGCGGCAAAGGCACCAAACCCGTTACAATACGCGGCAAGGATAATTTTCTTGAGTTTTCACTGTCATACTAGTGACATGCCTGGGGGCGTTATCTATCAGAAACATTAATACAGATCCTAGTTTCACAATTAACGATTCTTTTGAAGGAAGTTCTATCAGATTCTTTTCACAGATTTCTCTATCTAGGAGATCAGATTTATCTTTTCACAGATATCTCCATCTGGGAGATCAGATTTAGCTTTTCACAGATATCTCTGTCTGAAAGATCAGATTCATCAATTCCCAATGTGGGATTCCACTCCAGTTATTCATATACATATTGTCTTGCTTGTGAATTCCAATCTTTTCATAACTTAACTTACATACGAATATCAAAAGCATAGAGAAGATTAGGAGTTCTTACCGTTAAAGAACGAATTGACTTTGAGAGCTTTCGGACATAGATTTCTTTCACAACGCATATATTGAAGCTTCCAGATTATTCGATTGGACTTCTACAAACATACATATAATTTGATTAGCAATTAAATATGAAAAATTATGTAAAATATCATCCAAAATCCTCAGTGAACATTACTCATGAACAGTGTATGTGAATAGTACACGACTTCACATATCGGTTAATTCTTAAAATTTCGAACATCCAACGGGTAAATTATCAAAACCAAGGCATAGGTAATTATAATTCCAAGTCAATTTATACATTAAACCACAAATCAAAGCTTAAACAGTGTCCGGACACAATTTAGGGGTTTTGCGAATGAATTCCACCTCAAACCACAAATTAAGATACCTAATTGATAAAATTACATACCAAAGTCATGGGTAACCATAGTCTAGTCCAAAATTAAGCTAAAGTCCCAAAAATCCGTGGGTTTCATGTCTGGGCATGTGGGTTAGGGTTTACGTTGTTTAAAAACCTACCAAATCTACATATTTGAGCACCAAATTTACATATATGCATGCTTAGATCTTGGAAGTCATAAAATATAAACCAAACCAAGTATGAAAATGAGGACAGCTGAAGAAAATAAGACAAAAGTGCACAAAAATGAAAGAGAAGAGTACGAGTGTACTTGCCTTATCCCGATTTATCACCTTTTTAACTAGCTCTCAGACGAATTCAGAGTCGTGGGCCTCCGTCTTCTCCTTCCCTCTCTAGTTCCTTATCCCTCTCTCTCTCTTTAAAAATCCAAAAAGGCCAGAAAAATGCAAAGGAGAAACCCTCGCATAATATAAAAACGCCGACTGGCACTCGAGCGCCAGTCGGGCGATCATCGGGCGACACCTTCTGTTTTTCGTGCCCAGGTGGCGCTCGAGATCTACTCAGACACAAAGGTTTGATTTTTCGCACCCAGTCGGCACCTCGGGCGCTAGTCGGGGAAGGGTCAGGCTCGCGTCGACATACTGCAAGCCCACTTTGTTTTTTCATCATTCAGGACCCATTATGACCCTTCTAACCCAATTTTTTACATCTTTGGATTTTAATTTTGACTATATAACCTTAATAGGCCATGATTATCATAATTTAAAATCTAAAATCTTATTTACGAATTAACATTTCTCGATTTACAACTTTTGTTCCCGATTCATCAATTCTGGATATTTGAGCTTTTCAATCCAATTCCCTCGGTACCTTTTGACCATAATTTACGTATTTTAACTTAATTACCTCCCAATTACCATATAGTGGAAATCCGAAACCTCACTACCCATATTAACCGTATTTTGAAAACCGATACCTTACAGGGCCTAACTTTTTTTTTTTACTTTCGAACTCAATTTTACACATTCTAAATATAATCATTGATCATTATTAATTCAATTACACCATAATTATCATATTCTAAAACTCGAATCCTCACAAAACTTGTACAATCTCCTGTATAAAACAAAATACATCTAATAATCCCCGCATCTGACATCATACAATCAACAACACACAAAACCACACAAGATCTAATTGCCACATATAAATCATGGCCCCAACACTGTGTATCTAAATATAATATTAGCCCAAGAGAGATGCGACTAGGTACTTGACATAAACCACAATAATTTGTGGAAGTATTAACAAATCCAATTACAGCAGAATCTAAACAATTAGATCATCAACCTCATGTACCATATACATTAGTGAGTCCAATTGAAATATAAACATATACAATTCCCATGACATAAATAAAACTACAATTTCTAAGTCTTCGACGTGATCTTCCGAATCCAAACTTAGTCCACTTCCAATCTCTACGTTGTCCCATCGGGTATATTGAACCTATGCTAAATAGGAGACAAGAAGAAGCAATGGTGAGCTAAAAGCATAACAAGTACACTATAATCAAGATGGTAAGTAATATAAGCAATATAAAGCGGGATAGGGATATGCGAGTATAGCAATGATGCGTAAATATAAGACGTGACCAATTATATTTTTGAAACACAATTAACTTTTCACGTCTTATCCTTCTTTTCTTTGGGATGTAAATTATACATGATTATTTATGTTTACGAACCAGGGCTAGTAAACCTTACTAGTTGAAGGTCCGAGAGAACGGGAAGAGGATCATGATATTCCACATGATCTAAGGTCGTGAGCTCTTATTATCGACACAGAGAAAGGGCCATCCATATAATACCTGTGGATAGGTTGAACACCATATGGCATAGTGGTATACCTATCACCCGGTATATAGGGTCAATAAAACGTTACACTAACCTCCTGCGGTCAAGAGGCAGTCATCGTCCTTCCAGAATAATATCCTAAGGCTTGCCAAAAGTATTACCCAATACAATACGCGGTCAGGATAATCCTCAAATTTCTACTGTAATACTAATGACAGGTGAAGGGGTATTACCTCCGTAAGACAAATCCATGGTCTTAGTTTTATTATTTCTTATTCATTTGAGGGAAGGTCCACCAAACTTTCACAATTTTCTCTATTCGGGAAAACAATTCAATTATATAACAAATTGTAGATTTTCCTCTGAATACTTGTACAATTTTTCTCTTCCTTTCGAATTTAAATCTTCTCATGACTTGATCGGCATATACAAATATTATAAACATAGGGAACAATAGAAATTCTTACCATCAAGAGACAATTATAACTTTGAGGCCTCCGGATCACATACCATTCACAATTGATTAGTGAACATATTTTTGGAATAGCTATTAAATATATGCGAATGTATATGCAGATTAATTAACAATTCAACAATGCGATTTATGCAAAATTTACCGAATAGGCTTTGATGAATAGTAACTGTGCATGAATAGTGTCCGATTGTGCATATCGGATGATTCTCAGATTTCGGGCATCCAATGGGTAAATTACCAAATCCAAGACATGGGTAAGCATAATCTTGATTCAATTTATGCATAAAACTCAAAATATATGCTTAAACGAGGTCCGGGGCAGGTCTAGGGTTTCACGAACGAAAATCCACATAAATCTACCAAATCTGGTATCCAATCGATAAATTAATTTATATAAGATATGAATAATAATATTCTAATATCAATT
>JAODPA010118139.1:0-18501 GCA_025585075.1 Nepenthes mirabilis | reverse complement strand
ATTTATATGTTTAATTATGTATTTATTTATATCAAAATTATCAAAATTAGTATAGAAATTATGGGATAGAGAAAAAATTAAAACAACCATCCACATTTTTCATCGTATTATTAATGATTTTGGCTCAACGATTAAAATTGAAAAAGAACATTACCCAAGTATTTGGATTTACTTCAGTATCAAGCATATGCATTTAGAACCAGATAGAATGCCATTGATCAAAGCAAAGTTGCTTAACCCAAAGTGTCCGAGTTGTTAGAATGGCTAGTCAAAATTGACCTGGATGTTATAATTTAAATTATCTTCGATGACTCTTTATATTTTAAGAATAAAATTAGTAGATCTAACGTTTCTTATGTTTAATAGTATGAGTGTCATGTATAATGGGCAGTCTTTTTTTAGCAAAGGGAGAAAATTGGGATTTAATGCATTCTTGGATCCGGGTTATTGTACAGGTTAGATAGCTACTTGATTTTTCACGTCAAGTCGAATTTGAGTTGATTCAATCCTCGTCTCTTCGAATCTGAACCCTGTGCAATATAATTAAAAGTAAGAAGTCAGATGATTAGTATGATCATTTCTCGGTATATCCTCCGATATTCAAGTCAAATATATTTTTAAGAGAATAGAAAGATGCGATGATATAAAAGAATATGTAGATACATGTGATGAGGGATTGAGTATAAGTGTGCTCGGCTGAGGGGCGGTTTCGAGGTGTACCCGACTGAGGGACGATTTTGTGGTGCATTTGGTTGAGAGGCGGCATAGAGGTGCGCTCGACTTAACGACGGCTAGAGTCACGCCTGGTAGGGTACAACTCATGAAGTACGCTTAGGTGAGGGCGACTTAGAGTACTTCCACTTGAGATTCACTGTTGCAAGGAAAGGCATAGTGGACTCATGAGCGGAGTGACTAACCAAAGATGAGAACGATGTCTTGGCAATGATGAAGGCAGGGACTTTCTATAGTCTCCCTTCCGTCTCCAGGCGGAGTATCCCTTTACACCCGCTTCTCGAGTCGACTCCACTGGTCATGTAGCGGAGGATTTGGTATGGGAGTGAGGCGCTCACAGATGCTGGTTGGAGTAAGAGCAGGACACGAGCGGAGTGACTAACCAAAGACGGGGACGATCTCTTGGTAATGATGAAGGCAAGGACTTTGTATAGTCTCCCTTCCATCTCCAGGCGGAGTATCCCTTTACACCTGCTTCTCGAGTTGACTCCACTAGCGGAGGATTTGGTATGGGAGTGAGGCGCTCACAGATGCTGGTTGGAGTAAGAGCAGGATAAGGGGACATCTCAAAAATGTGAGAGTCAATGTGCCTTTTGGGTTGAAAAAGGACTTTTTATCCCAAATTACACAATAATGTTTCGACCCTGTGTAATAATAGCAGAAGCAATATAAAATTAAATATTCAGTACACGTAAAGAATATTTATTTTTAGATGTCAATAATAATAATAAGCATACAAATAATATACGATAATAGGCAATAATAAAAAGAGAATTTTTTTGGTGACAAAGAAAAAATTTGATATCCACGGTAATCAAGAAAAAGTCTCCAGGTTTCAACGGCAAGTGAAGAAATGCACTATAAAAATCAACTTATAGATTGAATGGTAACGACGTGCTAACCTAGTTGACTTACTCCGATCTTGTGATCCCTACCAAGGAACATCTTGAATTTGCCTGCGGTAACGGAACCAGACACCTTTCGGTCTTCACATCAATCTTCCCTCTCGAGCCACTTGAATTGCCAAACACGACCAGATCCCCTTCTTCAATGTACCGATATCACCAACGAAGGTAGAAGGGTAGAAGTGATAAATCGATAAAAAGAAAGGGGTGAGAAAACCCATTAGAACATGAAGAACAATATTGTA
Organism: Nepenthes mirabilis; assembly: GCA_025585075.1. NCBI lineage: Eukaryota > Viridiplantae > Streptophyta > Magnoliopsida > Caryophyllales > Nepenthaceae > Nepenthes > Nepenthes mirabilis. The sequence continues at coordinate 16,619 of JAODPA010118139.1, read as the reverse complement.
GTTTTGGTTTTCTCAATTTAAGCGATATTAGAGTAGCAAGAATTGAATATTTCTCAAGAAGAGGCACTCCAAATGCATCAATCAACGTTCAACCAGCCTCAGGGCAATTGAAATAAGGTGCATATATATAGAGGGCTTGAAAAAATAGGTTTAAAAATTTGCCTGTTGCCACGGCACTCGAGCGTGGCTCGAGCGAGAGGGTGGCGAGCATCAAGCGAGGTGCTTTTGGAATTTGTGCTCGAACACAGATCAAACGCACGGCGAGTGTAGGGCTTCGGGATTTTGGGCTCGAACGGGTGGAGAGCTCATGGCAAGCGCGGGGCGTTGGGATTTCGGGCTCGAGGAGGTGGAGAGCTCACGGTAAGCGTGGTACTCCAGGAAGTCGGAACGGACAGCTATGAAAATATGTAGATATAACATTTCGATGAAACACAACCCGATATCGACACATGATTACATATGGTCATGAAATATGCCAATTATAAAAATTATCCTAACAATTTTTCCTTTGACAATTCCATGACAAAACACATAAAATAAAAAAATACAAGTGAAGTACGGGTTCAGACATCACCGAAATAGAACCCATGTACACAAAAATCTACACCTAGTAAAAAATAAAAAGAATACATGTAAACATAAAAAAATTACACTGGCACTACTATGTCGATGTATGACTGCCGCGCCGATACTATAACTGTGTTGCATGGTCAAACATAGTTCGTAAAAATAAGTATAATACAAGATTACATAATATGGCGGTAGCAATAGACAATGAAGATAACATATAACAACAAAATGAAAGAAGGCAAGGCAATAATAAAAGAAGAACTCCCCCTCACAAACATGACAATATCTCCCCTTAATAAAAATAATACCATCTTCTCCTATCAAAAATAACATAAATGGTAAAAAATAATAATTTCTTTAACTCCCCTTAATAGGAACAATCTCCCTGAAGAATAAAAATCTACTCCCCTTTTTGTCACGAATGACCAAAGGGTAATGAAGCTCGCTCTTCTTGATCCACATTTTCTTACCACATTTTATAATTTTGGTTAAATGTGTCACTTGATCTTTTAAAATGTGAATATAATTTACGAGATTTTCTATCATTGGATTTTGCCAAAAATTATTTTGAAAAGATGTTATAAGGTAATAGGGACGAATATGGCCAATAATGCCGCACCCATAGCAAGTAGGTATAAACGTAGTGGGTTTGTTCATGCCCTTTTGGCTATATGGATTATGTATAGGATTTGAGCCAAATCTTTTCTTTAAACGTTGAGGCATTAACTTGTTGGTTTTAAGTGTGTTAGCGTTTTTGTGTAGAATTTTTGTGGCGGGAACAAAAATAGTTTTAGATTATGCGCAACATTGGAAAATTCTCTCAACAGATCCCAAACCCTTTTTATTTTTAGTAACTTTCCCAAGCCCCAGCATATGGTCCAATTTTTTTAGACCCATTTAAAAATTATTTCAAATCATTATGAGCAGTCGTAAGATCAAATTTAAGAGTCATGATTTTTTCAGTAAAAGAGCTTTTCAATTGCTCAACTTCTTAAACTTTTGTGTCTAACTTAGATTTAAGAGCTAATTTTTCTTTTTTGTATTTTTTCAATTTATGCTTTAATGACATATTAATTTTCTTGATCTTTAGGCATTCTTTAAATAATTTTTTATGAGCATCCTAAAGGTCATACAGTTCCGATTCTAACTCATTCTCAGAATTATCAGGTAGTTTAAGATTATCTTCTAAATGTTCATCACTTCTACACATCGAGGTCATAAAAGTCATGTACTTGACAGGGCTATCTTCAGTATATCTTTTAACATCTTCTTCATCATCGCTCAAGGTTTCATTGCCTTTTAGGGCTTGACCTTGTTGACGTTTAAGATTTGGACATTTAGTGTGATAATGGACAAAATTTTTACACTCGTGACATTGAACTCTTTGGATATTTTTTGATTTGTATTCTTTACTATCACATCGATCTTTCTTATCAAGTTTAAGTGATCTTTTTGAATCCTCATTAGGCTTGTCAGTGGAAGATTTATTTTTGTTCAGGAATTTTTTAAAATTTCTAGCAAATAAGGTAAAATCTTCATTGTTATTTTGATTCTTCATCGGAGTCCCGATTTCTCTCTTCCCTACGTAGTTTTAGAGCAATTGATTTTTGCTTCTTAAATTGTGAAAGTGTGTGCTCATACGTTTGGAAAGATCCTACAAGTTCTTCAATCTTTATTTCATCAAGATCTTTACTTTTTTCAATTGTGATGACTTTAGGTCTAAATCATTTAGGGAATGATTTGAGAACTTTTCTGATAATTCTATTTTTAGGACTTTATTTTTCTAAATTAAACGTGAAATTTACAATATCATTCAACTGAGTATAGAATTCATCGACAGTTTCATCATCTTTCATACGGATTTCTTTAAATCTAGTGGTTAGCATTTGTAATTTTAAATTTTTGACAAGTTTGGTTCCTTCACTAGTGATTTCAAGAATGTTTTATGCATCTTTTGCGGTCTCACACATAGATATTTTTTTGAACTCTCTGGGATATACAGCTATAAAAATAGCATGTGATCCCTTACTGTTCAAATTACACACATCAAGTTCTTCTTTTGACTATAAAGATAAAAATTTTGGTTCATCGTTGGTTGAACTTTTGGGTGGTGTCTACCCTGTTTGCATACTAGCCCACACTCGTTCTTCCATCGATTTGAGGAAAGCTCTCATACGAACCTTCCAATATGCATAATAACTTCCGTCAAAGAAGGGAGGCACGGATAGAGATCCACTAGTATACATCTAGATATTGGGATCGCGAATCGGGGTGAGTCTTTGATACAAATTGAAAAACGAATTTTCGTCCCAAATTGCACAATAATGTTTCAACCCTGTGCAATAATAGCGGAAGCAATACAAAATTAAATATTCAGTACACCTAAAGAATATTTATTTCTAGATGCCAACAATAATAATAAGCATACAAATAATATATGATAATATGTAATAATAAAAAGAGATAATTTTTTGGTGACGAATAGAAAACTCGATATCCACGATAATTGAGAAAAACCTTCCGGGCTTAAACGGCCAAGGAAAAAATGCACTATGAAAATTAACTTACAGATCGGATGGTAACGATATGCTAACCTAGCCAACTTACTCCCATCTTGTGATCTCTACCAAGGAACTCATTGGATTTGCCCATGACAATGAAACCGGACGCCTTCCGTCTTCATATCAATCTTTCCTCTCAAGCCACATGAATTACTAAACACGACCGGATCCCCTTTTTCAGCGTACCAATGTCACCAACGAAGGTAGAAGGGTAGAAGTGATAAATTGATAAAGAGAAAGGTATGAGAAAACCAGTTAGAACATGAAGCACAATGTTGTAGTTTTGGTTTTCTCAATTGGAGCGATATTAGAGTAGCAAGAATTGAATATTTCTCAAAATGAGGCGCTCCAAATGCATCAATCAACGCTCTACCAGCCTTAGGGCAACTGAAATAAGGTGCACATATATAGAGGGCTTGAAAAAATAGGTTTAAAAATTTACCCGTTGTCACAGCGCTCGAGCGGCTTGAACATGCGGTGGGCACATTGAGGGTTTCATGAAAATTCTACGTGTTCTCGAGCAAGAGGGAAGCGAGCATCGAGCGAGGTGCTTCTGAAATTTACGCTCGAGCGCAGGGTTTTGGGATTTTAGACTTGAGCGGGTGGAGAGCGCACGGCGAGCGCGGGGCTTTAGGATTTCGGACTCGAGCGGGTGGAGAGGTCACGGGAGGTGCGGTACTCTGAGAAGCCAGAACGGACAGTTAGGGAAATATGTTGATGCAGCACTTTGACGAAATACAACTCGACATGGACACATAATTATATATGGTCACGGAATATACTAATCGTAAAAATTAGCCTAATATGGGTCTTCTCCTCGGTTTGCTCCCTATGGGGCTTTTTTTCCCCTTTTGGTTTCTGAACTTTATTAACCATCATCTAGGCCGTCAAAGGTGTTGGTCGTTGAGAGCTAGAGGAAGACTTGATTTTGGCATATGCGCTCAATGGGGAGCAGCTTAAGAGAGAGGAAGGAGGATCGCATTGGTGGTTAGTAGCCACGAGGGGGATGGAGAACTCTTGGCCTTTTTGTGTAATCATGGGCTAGAATGGTTACTCCCTTAGCCTTTTATCTTATTGTTTTCCTAGGGCTTCTTCCTTGTGTGCTCAAGCTCTCAAGTATGTGTTCACCCCTTCCTTATGCTAGAGGGGAATAGATATGTAAGTGGTGAAGCTTGCTTAGGCGCCAAGGTTCGTGGGTGCCTGATAAGGCCACCTTGGATATTGGCGGATATCCCTTGTTCTTTTTGGCGATTGTCTAGCAGCAATTATGGAGGTTGCCATTTTGGGAACGATCATGTGTACGTGGGTAAATATTTCTGGAATATCTGCCAGGCAGTTTTGAACGATCATAGTAAATTGCTTCAGCATGTGGGAAGAGAATCACGGGTCGTTTTGATTGGGCCAACTGGGTCGGTTGGGGCGCCGTTTGAATCCTAAGCTTATCTTTTCTACTTATGGGCCCTCTTCCTTGCCCAGGATTTTCTGACAGCCTCATCACCATGGGCCTTGACATTTGGATCGATCCATGAGTGACAAACACATCACAAGCCCCCATGTTGGGTGGTTCAAAATTTTTAACCCCCGGCATACTTAGGATAAGACACTGCCTACAAGTTTATGTGCTTCCCTTTATAGAAAATCTTGCAGACTGTCACTCTAACTGGCAGGATTTAGTGGTGATTTACTGGATTTCACTAATTCTCTATAGACCGCTCTGGGGACGTGAACTTCCGCAGTAATGGTATGCCAGTCTCCTCTTCCGACTACAAGTAATGGGAACTTGCAACACCTCACCGCACAAATCATCCCCACCAACTGGATAGTGTGAATGTTTGGTGCAGGCATGAAGCCTCTATAGCTACCCACCAGAGTCAACAGAGATTTTGGCTCAATGCTGGATGCTATAGCTGAAGGCACGTTTTAGATCCGTTTTGGTTTCCCTCTTTTCGCCTTGGTACCTCCTAACTCCACGTAGCATTTAGTGGGACCAGTTTCCTCCTTTGCCGGTTGGTGAGGGAGGGCCTTCATCGGAGCTTCACACCAATCCTCAGGGCCATCAATGTCACGCTGGGCCTAGTGTATGGGTCTGTGACTACGGTCAGTTTCAATGTACGGCTTTCAATGGATGCTTCCCAGGATGGCACTGATGCATCATGCCTCACTCTGGCTAGTGAGGACTTTGGTATGTGCTTTCTGCTTCAGTAGTTGGAGGGTGATGGTGCATAGGATCCTTGCTTGCTTGAGCGTGCTACTCTCTCCTTCGAAACTCTTTTCTGAGAATGTACACTTGCTTGCCCTTCGGGGTGCTCGCTGCTACTAGGCAACGCTTTGAATCTGGAAATGATCATCATTCCATGTGCTTTTATTCCTTTATAATGATGTACGCTCGCTATCTAGAGCTTGTACTTTGTAGAAAGGACTTAACGAATAGAACTACCAACTACTTTTTTTTTATGCCTCCAATGTTCTTACATGGTGCAAATGATTGGAGCACTTAGAATATCTACCCTCTATCGCTTGAATTATACTAGTTTGGCAGTCTCGTACTCTAGAAACTCATTCTTCTAATGAGTGTTTGCATGCCCTGGGGCCAGTTGTAAGCATAGTTACCCAATGAGGGGTTGTCACCATGGAGACACTTTTGGCTGGTGCGGTAGGTAATAAGTTGAGCATGTCGAGTCCCCACTGCGAGTATAGTGACAACTTATGCAAGATCTGATGCATCACATGGGGCCAGTGTGGGGCAACCTCATGGGATTAACCTAGCCAAGCCCCTTGGTTAGGCCTCTTGCTCTAGCGTGGGCACTCGCGAGCAGAAGACGAAACACTCTAAAAGCCTCTCTGGTCGATCCTCTATCCCATATGAGGGCACAGTTGGATGCTTATCGGTGCTACAAGAGTCTTCTTGGTGGGCATAGTGTCACCGGTCATCTTGAGAATAGCAAATGTGTCACTGCTCTGGGCTTTTGTCCTATACTCTGAGACCTGGTCAACTTGTCCACCCGAAGTGGGCCTTGTAGCTTAGATCCTCCTAAATGCAGAGGTTATCAGGTGTGAGATCCCGATTCCAAAACATGATAATTATGAAATAATTATATGGATGAAAATTATGTTAAGGCTTAAGTATAGTAAAAAAAATTTGGTATCAAAGCAAAATTAAGCGAAATAGGCTAAGGAGTGCAGGGTGTTCAACTTCCGCTCGAGCGCCTGATAGGTACTAATTTGCGCAAGCACCCACTCGCAAGCCGCTCAAGGCAAGGTGGGAGCGGTCCCGGCTCCTAGCAGTGCGCTCGAGCGCCAGTTGTGTGACTCGTACGTGTTACCCTTTCTCTTGTGTTTTAAAGGGATGATTGGGGGTTTTATTGTGGTTTCATTCTAGCGGAGCAGCCACGACACGAACGAGATGAGAAAGAGGAAGGAGTGGAGAAAGAGAAAACGAGGAAAAATCTTCAGTCCAATTCCGATCAGAGTAAGGATAACTATAGATCGAGCTTAGGCAAGTTTACTTCAGACGTTATATACCGTTTTTACAGTGTTTTAATACCTAAAATATTGTATTTATACTTTAAATTCATGGTTCTGCTTGTTTACTATAAATAACGTCTGTTTCTCCTGATTAATTAGATAGATTTCATACTTACTTGTATATACTGCTAAATATACATCTGATTTTATGAAAATATATGTGTTTGGTGTTCGTTTATCATTCGAAAATTTTGACGAAACCCTAAGCACCAAAATGAAGAAATTTAATAGTTTTAATCTAAAATTTCTGATATGTAAAAATTAATCTGTAATGTGATAATGTTTAGGATATGATTTATATCTAAAAAATTTACACAGATTTATACTATTAAATTTTTGAGGATTTCTAAAGCAAAACTAAATGGTTATAAACAATTACTGTATATTCTGAAGTAAATCAAAAGGGTTACAAACTATTACTGTATATTCTAAAGCTAATTGAAGAGTTATTGTGAAATTCTGATTGACTTCTGAAACTTAATAAGTTTTCTGTTAAGAAATAAGAAGAAAAATATTTTTGATCCTGTTAATTAGGATTCGGGACTGATATACAGTCAGATTAGGTTATCCGCCATGCCTTAGAACGTTATGGTGGTAATCAAGGATAACTCTGTCCATGGAATTATAAGTGGTCCATCTTTTCTCAGGGCGTTAACTTAGAGGGTAGTTACTGTCACTAACTGGCACTCCTATCCTGAATCCTACAAGAGGGGATAATCCCACGAGAAGGGATCTCTTGTACCTGTTACTGGTCTTGGATTGTATGGAGTGAACACAATCTATCCTCGATTATTTTGCCATCTCTACTAGTAGGGTCTATTGGTTAGGTCCTTTACTGATAGAAAAAGAGTTTTTTATAATATATAGATTTTGTATCGGTTTCTGACTTCTAATTTATGTTTACCGATTTATGATTATTGAAACATGAATTATGATTATCGAGACCTGTTTATATGGAATTATACTTTCTCATGATTTATGTATATATTTTTGTTCCCTGGCATCTCAGTGATCTTCTACATTTATGTTCTGCTATTATTTTCGTAATCATTATGATTATCACTGATTTATGCTTCCTCTATTTTCATGTATTTTTTTGTTATCGCCATAATTAAATATTTTCATTTTACTGTTTATCTACACTTATTTTCTATATGACCACTGTATTTCTGCATGTTTTGGTACCTTATTGGATTTCGCCTCACTGTTTACTATTTTTTCCTCGAGATGAGATGAGATGGTAGAGTTAGTTCCGAATGAAAAAGAATAGTTAAAGTCTTGCCTGAAGACCTTTGGAGATCTGAAATATTTTGGAGATTTTAAAAAGAGACAGTTGAATTGTAAATACCTTATTATGTATATGGATCTTGTGTGTATATGGATTTTGTATATGAAATGTATGTGATGCATGTGATGAAACAGGGTTTATGCTTTCGCAAGTATATAGTATAGTTTTTGCTCTAGATTCTGTACAGGTCTTAGATGACATCTCTATTCAGAATTATTAATATAGGGGATAAAAAATATAAAATGTAAGTCGTAGGGAATTATATGACGTCTGTGATCTTGTGTCTATGATGAGAATTCTTGTTGATGGATATTATGATGATATTATTCTGTATATTTACAAGTTATAAGTAGGATTTGTATTTCAGTTTAGCCCAATTTTAGAGGAGATTTTGTCTATTTTTTCTAGAACTTTAAGTTGTTAATTGGGTTTAGGTTTCTATTTTTTATAATGATAGAAATTATTTGAAAAAAAAACTGTTCCGTCACAATTGGTATCAGTGAAAAAGAGATACCTTAGGAATGATCTGAATCGTATGCGAAAGTTTAGGAAATAATCCTGACTGAATAGGTAGGAAAAGATATAGACTGATTAAGTTAGGTTGAAAAATCCTAGGTATTCTAGCTTGTATAAGTTAGAATTGACCTGAACTAGGACATGGTGATAAGTTAATCGATATTGAATGTAGGCCAAGCCTAGACCGATCGATTTAGGTTTAAGGGTTTAAATCGAATTATTCTATGTTAAGGCAAAATAAAGTGGTTAGAATTAGATGGAATGTTTAGGTTTTGGCCTTAAGGATTTAATTTAAAATACATTGATTCTAACCCTCCCTCTGAACTGATTACTTAAAATTAGGGATCTTGTGATATTTGTAGTTATAGAAAATAATAAGTCCGTTAGACGAGGGCCTTTCTTGGAGTATTGGTCGACTGCAAGGATGAGGAGAAGAAATTACCTAGGAACACCTCAAGATTTTGAATCTAATCAGTACCGAATCAATGATAAATATGATAGTACCTAAATAAGGTCTAAGTAGTCGGCTTAGTTTGAGATAAATTTAATTGGCCTTGGGGTGAGATTTTCAGGATTGGTACATCACTAAGAGGATGCTTAAATTTGATGATTAGATGTGATATGCATAGGATAGAATTGGTGGTTTGAGGATAAGATGTAAATCCTATGGATTCCGAAGGTGTTAGCGGTATTGATAATAATCGGATGCTTGAAAGAAGATAAGCTAATATTGCCTCAGATAAGATAAAAAGTGAGGTTAACCTTGGGTATGGATTTCAAGAATAAATAGATATTGTAGGGAATGTTGTGATTTTTATAAGGACAAATTTTGTTGAGAGAGTTTTTGAGAGATTGCTTTATTTGGGATAATTGATCACATGATTAAGGATTTTCTATGTTGTCTTGGGTCGAATAGAAAGGGAGTCTGGTACCTGAAACTGAGGTTTCGCAGTGATAGTATAATACTGAGGTAAAGTCTGTCATGGTGGAAAGTGACAACCCCAAATATTGATATTTCAGTATATGCATTAGTTAGGACTTTTAATCCATATTTTGTCTATATTTCCTAAGTTCATTCGTTATTGGAGGAACTTTGATAAGGTGTTTGGAGACGTTCCTTAACGATGAAGATCTAATTGATTTTCTACTAAGTAGTTTTCTGAGGCTGTGTTGAGGCCAACCTTAACAATTGAAAATTTGGCGATTGGTTTGAAGAAATGTTAAATTAATGTTTGTCGTGAAATAGCATTTTTGTAATTAAGAATTACGATTGCAGCGGCCTATTGGAATAATGAATGAGGATATTTGGCGAACTTTGAAAATGTGGTTAACCAAAGAGTTAACGACTTGATATTAGGAGTCTTTGAGATTGAGATATCCGTAAGATAAATGAAAGGTCACCATGAGTTGGTTGAAAACATGAAATGAAAATTCTTGTGATTTTGCTTGACGTTGATCGAACGATAAAGCCCCAGGGTTTTAGTCAGATTCTTGTGAAAAGTTGAGTGGTCTGATTAGGAAGAATAAGTTGGCTTGATGATAGAATATTAAGTTGCTAAATGTTAAAATTTAAATGATAATTGGGCACTGTGTTGAAATTTTAGAATGGTTGACTCAGTGGTGTTTTTCTACCAGTTGAATATCTAAAATTTTTGGATTTTGCTTTTGTGATGTTAATCTCTTCGGAATCTTTTGGGTTATGCAGATCCTTTCAGAAATTGAGATGGTACTCGATGATACTTATGTAAATTGTCCCAAGAGAATACGATGCCCTGTAGAGATGCACTTCGGATTAGTCAAATTAATTCGAATCAAGAATTTTGAGTAAGAAATAAGGTCAATCGAATTAAGAATATGCATTAAGTCTAATTAGAAAATGGATTGTCCTTTTTGAAGTCAGTAAATGACCGTTTGAGAATTCAACTATAAAAGTTTTGAGGAACATATGTATTTGGAGGAAAAGACCAAGCCGAACTGTTTTAATAGGCGGATTAGTGGTAATTGAAATTGACATTAATCTCTCAAGATTTGTACAAAATCGAAAGAGTATTAGTCAAAAACTGTTGAAGGAGTTTTAAGGCCTCTTGAAAGTAGGAATTAACTAAAGGGCCAAGTACGTTGCTAAGTAAGTTAGCACAGGTAGTAATATTTCTGAAGAAGATTAGGATTTTGTCATTCTACATTAATAGGTATCTACCCACGAGCAAAGTAGAAGAGGCGCTGTGGTTGAAATTATTTCACACGTAACTCAAATTTTGTGATGAGGTTCTTACCTTGAGGATTTTTGAATAATGCTTTAGGAAAATTTTGATATCTTGTGAACTTAAAAGTTAAAGGTTATGATAGATAGATCTCGACATGATTCGGAGGAGGTGAATGTTAGGATTGATTGTTGACATCGAAACCTCCATTTGAGAAATTGTAGAATTGTTTTGGAAATAATTATAATCTGATAATATTAAGAATTAAAGTAAATATGTTATAACGGAAAAGTAACATTAGGAGATCCCGAGCCGATTAACCTGTTTAAGGATTATGTGTTTCTATATCGCTTGTGGATCGATACTTTTGGGATAAGTAGGGGAGGAATCCCAAGTTAGAGTTACTTTCCATTGATTGAAATCAGTAATTGGAAGTCTCTGTTTGAAAAATTGTGGTGACGGTCTTGGGTGATAGTTTTGTCTTAGGAGAATTTGTGATTATATATAACTAAATTAACCTTGGGATTTTGTAAGTGGATAGGCCTATCTAAGGATTATAAAAATAAACTTCGATATCTTGAAGGGAGAATGAACATCAGTACTGATCATGAATGTTAAGGATCTATAGTTTTGGTACTGATGGTTAACTTACGGATAGGCTCAATTATTTAGAGTAATAGGCTGTTGCATTCCTAAGTTGGGAAACATAATCATGTCCGAAATATGGAAGTCAAGAAGTTGAAAAATGAGAAACCCTATGATCAATCAAAATGATCCACCCATGGTTATTACAGGTGATGTATTCGGGTTGAACTACTTGGCTCATCGATGTGCCAACGAGATCTCGAGATTGTAAAGTATAGGAGTTAAGGAATAAAATTGGGAAGGTCTCTGTGGTTTCATATCTACACGACCCTCCCAATCATGATTTTGGAGGGAGTGTTCAGGTTTAATTAAATGGCTTATCGGTATGTTAACGAGATCTAGGGTTCCTTAGCGTTGGGACTTTAAGATTTTGAGGTTGTTAATTGTTAAAGACTTGAAATTTTCGGTTATGATCTGAAATTGTATTGAACCTATGGTGATTGTTATAGTTAGGACTTCTTGTCCTGTGGTGAATTGAGAATCTGTGAGAATTACTTTCACAATATGGATATCTTGAGGGCAATTTTAATTATGGTTACCGCATAATTTAGGTGTTTAGAATGGAATATGTGTCTTATAAAAATGTCGAATTGAGAACATACCAACAAAATGAAGAAGATGTAAAGTATCATACTTTAAAAGTCTAATTGTGACTTAGAACTTACATCAGAACTTAAACCAAGCTTGATGAAGGAATTTAAAATCTAAGTTGAATTAGTGTAATAGCAAATTGTAATCGGATGAATTGAACTTGATGAATGATCAGAACGCACAGTGAACGAGTGATGAACCTATGTATATAATAAGGTTTAAGTTAGTGTTCAGAGAAAATGCTCAATCATGAGGATTAGTATGAAATAAAATGAGACATTTTACTTGTTTAAGGTCCGAAATTAAGTTAGAAAAGTAGTAAATAAAATAGGTTTGTTTTCGAACTTAGTGAATTTAGATCTAGAAAGGACGCGTCAAATAATGAGGTTCAAAGCAATTCTAATATTTATAATTTCCTAGGATAACTATCCTGATTTAGAAATGAATTGGAGATATTAAGAAAGTTTTTTGATTCTGAAAATTTAAGAATCATTAAATTTTGAGGATGAAATTTATGTAAGTGGAGGAGAATGTGAGATCCCGACCCAGAAACATGATAATTATAGAATAATTATGTGGATGAAAATCATACTAATACTTAAGTATAATGGAAAAATTTGGTGCCGAAGCAAAATGATACGAAATAAGCTAAAGAGCAAAGTGCGCTCGACTATCGCTCGAGCGCCTGGTTGGCGCTAATTTGTGCAAGAACCCGCTCATAGGCCGCCCGAGACAAGGTTGGAGCGGGCGCTCGAGCGCCAGTCGTGTGACCCACACGTGTTCCCCTTTCTCTCATGTTTTAAAGGGATGATTGGGGTTTCATTCTGGCAGAGCAGCCGCAACACGAACGAGAGGAGGAAGAGGAAGAAAAGGAAAAGGATAAAAATAGGAAAAATCTTTCGTCCAGTTCCAATCAGAGTAAGGATAACTGTAGATCGAGTTCAGGCAATTGTACTTTGGACGTTATATACTATTTTTACAGTTTTTTAATACCTCAAATATTGTATTAATACTTTAAATCAATGGTTTTGCATGTTTACTATAAATAACACATGTTTTCCCTAATTAATTAGATAGATTTTATACTTATTTATATATACTGCTAAATATACCTCCAATTTTATGAAAATACATGTATTTGGTATTCATTTATCATCCGAAACTTTTGGCAAAAACCTAAGCACAAAAATGAAGGGATTTCACGGTTTTAATCCAAAATTTATGATATGTAAAAGTTAATCTGTAACGTGATAATGTCCAGGATGTGATTTATGTTTGAAAAATTTATACGGATTTATATTGTAAAATTTTTAAGAATTTCTGAAGTAATACTAAAGGGTTATAAACTATTACTGTGTATTTTGAAGCAAATCTGAAAGGTTATAAACTATTACTGTGTATTCTGAAGCAAATCTAAAAGGTTACAAACTATCACTGTATATTCTATAACAAATTTAAAGTGTTACAAATTATTCATGTATATTCTAAAGCTGATTGAAGAGTTACTGTGAAACTCTGACTAACTTCTGAAGTTTAATAAGTTTTTGGTTAAGAAATATGAAGAAAAATATTTCTGATCCTGTTAATTATGATCCGAGACTGATATACAATCAGGTTACGTTCTCCAACATGCCTTAAAACGTTATGGTGGTAATGATGATAACTCTATCCATGAAGTTACATGTGGTCCGCCCTTTCTCAGGGTGTAACCTAAAGGGTAGTTATTGTCATTGACTGGCACCTCTGTCCTGAATCCCACGAGAGGGTATAGATCCTACGAGAAGAGATCTCATGTTCCTATTACTGGCCTTGGAATGTGTGAAGTGAACACAATCTATCCTCGATTATTCGCCTCCTCTACTAGTAGGGTCTACTAGTTGGGTCCTTTACTGATAGAAAATAAAATTTTCTATAATTCATAGATTTTGTATCAATTTTTGACTTCTGATTTATGTTTACCGATTTGTGGTTATCGAAACATAAATTATAATTATCGAGATTTATTTATATGGAATTATACTTTTCTCATGATTTATGTATATGTTTCTGTTCCCTAACATCTTTGTAATTTTCTATATTTATATTCTACTATTACTTCTGTAATCACTATGATTATCACTGATTTATGCTTCCTCTGTTTTTATGCATTTTTTTGTTACCGTCATAATTGAATATTTTTATGTTACTATTTATCTGCACTTATATTCTATATGAACACTGTATATTCTATTTGTTTTGGTACCTTATTAGGTTTTGACTCACTATTTACTATTTTTTTCCTTCCAAATAAGACGGTAGAGCTAATTTCGAATAAAAAAGAATAGTTAAAGTCTTGCCTGAAGACCTTTGGAGATCCAAAGTATTTTGGAGATCTCGAAAAGAGATAGTTGAATTGTAAATACCTGATTATATATATGGATCTTGTGTGTATATAGATTTTGTATATGAAATGTATGTGATGCATGCGATGAAACAAGGATTATGCTTCCACAAGTATTGTAACGGCCCAGATTCTGAAACATAGAAAGTTCCAGTTATCGACTCAATATAATCGTTGACCGGAAAATGTAATAAGAAAAGTAAATCGGCCTTGAAGTGAAGTTCCAACCGGCCTTAAGGTATGAAGTTGAAACTAGCCTTAGAGCATACTTTGAAATCGGAATTTGTCCCATGAATATGAAGCTGGAGTGCATTGTGTGTGGCCTGGAACGCTGGAGTGGCTATGTGTGCTGGTGAAGCCAAAGTGTGAAGGCTAGATTGATATTAAAGGAAAATGTTAAAGGTAAGTAAAATCCGGTCAACACCAGTTGACTGGAATGTGTAAAGGAAGCAACTAAATCCATTGACCGGAAGGCGTGATCCGGTTAACGTAAAATGTTAACCGGAAGGTATGATCCGGTCAACGTAAAATGTTGACCAGAAAACGTGAATTGATGGAAGGACGGGAAAGAGGAAAGAAATCTGGTCAATGCCAGTTAGTTGACCGAAATGTATTTAAATGAGAAACATGAATCCGGCCAAGGTCAATTAATCAGAAAATTTAATGAGAAAATTCTTCGAAAAAGTAAGGCCATAAATAACTTAGAAATTAATAAGAAATTCTTGGAATGTAAAGTCATAAATAATATACTCCGAAATGTCCCCTTAGTGAGACCAAACCAAACAACGGCCGCCAAACCCAAGGCCTATAAATAAGAACTAGACGGCGTGGGAATGAGGCACGCAATGGAGTTTTCTAGTAAAGGAAAATCAAAGGTTCAAAGCGAAGTAGAATAAATCCAGGTAAGAATACTCACCCCTGTTTTTAAAGTTCATGATTATGCATGTTTGCTACGTGAGTATATATGATATTCTTATGAAATTATGTACGTATGATGTTTGTTCTGTTCTTGTAATTTATCATTCTTAATTGCATGTTTAAAAGAAACCCTGATATTCACGATGTTAGATTTTATTCTGCTTGAAGTATATGATTAATTGTCGACCTTTATGAACTCTGATAATTGCATGTTTAAAGAAAAGACTTTTAACTTTTAAGAAAAAGAGTTTCGGATTTTGAATGATTAAAGAACTCTGGTTTTTAGAGCTTCGGACTTTAAATGGAAATGAAGAGCTTCGGATTTTGAATGATTAAAGAACTCCGGTTTTTAGTGTTTCGGATTTTAAATGGAAATGAACTCCGATTTTTAGAACTCAGGACTTTGAAGAACTCCGGCTATTTGAGCTTCGGTTTTTAATGGAATTAGAACTCTGACTTCTGAACTACAGCTTTCGTTGAAAAAATACTTCGGCTTTTGAACTCCGCCTTTTGAAAAAGAACTCCGGCTTTTAAAAACGACTTCGGCTTTAAGATGATGATACGGACTTCAACTGATGAAGTAAAGAACAAGGCTATATGAAAATGTATGTAATCCGGACAGTAAGTGAAACTCTACGACTTTCGAACTATGACGGATGGTCATTAAAAGATAAGAACTATGAACCGAGTTTTTATTAGACTTGCTGTTAAAGATGGATGAAGGATATTGGAGTGACACTCGAAGACTGCCACCTGGGCCACGGGAGGAGACTTTTGGTAGCATAAGATTTTTGGACTACGGTCCCGTATTCCGTGTTAAAGGCATTACCTCTCACCCCAGGGAGCATAATGAGGGGATACGGCCTTAGGTTGTGGGGTTACGCACAACCCTTTCTCGATGTTGTCTGCTCCCATCCGGTCCCTAAAGATGATAAGAATTTTCAATGGTTTTTATGATTTTTTCGAAGATAAGATAATAAGAAAAAGAATAAGGAAATTCCACACTAAAGAAGAAATGACATGATAATTTTCGTCTGCTAAGTTATGTTATGAAACTCTATTTTGATCCGCTTATACATATATATGCTTACGTTTTCTACATGTGAGTATTCTGTTAGGTTTTGTGGCTCATTCTTGCTATTTTCATATGAAGAAAGGCTTATGGATGACGAATTTGAGTAAGACCATATGATGTAGCTTGATGACCTATGTAACATCCCGAAATCCTGAAATATTTTTATCGGACTAAATCGGAATTATTTATTATTTTCGTAATTTTGGGTAATTCGAGCGTGTGAAAAATTAATTTAATATTATGAAATTTTGGAAGAATATCCGGAATTGATGGGTCGGTGCCGGAGTGTGCCCATTCGATCGTTCGGGTGTCGAATCAAAGTTTGGGATTAAAAGAAACGTAATATATA
>JAODPA010118128.1:0-18502 GCA_025585075.1 Nepenthes mirabilis | reverse complement strand
AAAAGAGCTCCGGACTTTTGATGAAAAAACACTCCATCCTTTTAAAGAAAAATCACTCCGGTTTTATAGCTCCGGATTTTGAAGAAAAATCACTCCGGTTTTAGAGCTCCGATTTTTAAAGAAAGATCACTCCGGTTTTAGAGCTCCGATTTTTAAAGAAAGATCACTTCGGTTTTAAAGCTCCGGATTTTAAAGAAAGATCACTCTGGTTTTAAAGCTCCGGATTTTTAAAGAAAGATAACTCCGGTTTTAAAGCTCCGGATTTTTAAAGATTTTTAAAGAAAGATCAATCCGGTTTTAAAGCTCCAGATTTTTAAAGAAAGATCACTCCGGTTTTAAAGCTCCGGATTTAAAGGAACTCCGACTATTTGAGCTTCGGTTTCTGAATTATGGCTTTCGTTGAAAAAGAGCTCCGGCTTTTATGAATAAGGAACTCCGGCTTTGACAAAAGAACTTTGGCTTTTGGAACTCCGGCCTTCTGTTTGAAAAAGAACTCCGGCCTATCTATTTGAATATGAAACAATGCATGTAATCCAGACAGCAAGTGGAACTCTACGACTTTCGACTTCCGAACTATGACGCATGGCCATTAAAAGACAAGAATTATGAACCGAGTCTCCATTAAAATTGCTGTTAAAGATAGATGACAGATATTGGAGTGACACTCGAGGATTGCCTCTTGGGCCACGGGAGGGGACTTTCTGGTGGCATATGACTTTTGGACTACGGCTCCGTATGCCGGGTTAAAGGCATTACCTCCCGCCCGGGGGAGTATAATGAGGGGATATGACCTTAGGTTGTGGGGTTACACACAATCCGTCCTCGATGTTGTCCGCTCCCATCCGGTCCCTAAAGATAATAAGAATTTTCAATGGTTTTTATGAGTTTTCAGAATACAAGATAATAAGAAAAAGACTAAGAAAATTCCGAACTAAAGAAGAAAAGACATGATGATTTTCGTATGCTAAGTTATGTTTGCTTATATATATATATATGTTTATATTCTCTGTTTTCTGCATGTGAGTATTTTGCTTGGTTTTATAACTCATTCTTACCACTTTTCAGATGATGAAAGGCTTATGGAGGACGAAATTGAGTGGAACCATATGATATAGCAAGCGGGCCGGAGCTAATTAATGAAGAGCTTAATTTTATTTCCTTTTGATATTTTGAGAAGACTTGTAAAATATTTCGCTGTATAAGATGGATGTTAGCATGTTTCCGTAATTTCTTTTTGGATAAATGAAATTAATAATTGTAGTATGCATCTCAGGTTTGAAATTAAAACCGGAATGCCAGCTCATATTGTTCGGCTTCATTAATCCTGTGTAAAAGAAAAGAAAAATTTTTATGTCCAATTTGTTATTATTATTTTAAGACAAGGATTTAGGCTTGACGGCGGCTTTATGCAGTTGAATAAAGTCGGGCTGTCACAGTTTACATTCTAATATTATAAACGTAACCCAATCTTCAAGCTTCGACATCCAGCTAATATCTTCAAGCTTAGATGCCCCGCAACTTCCTTCAAGCAAGTCTCTCTCTCTTGTTTTAACTAATCTAGCGCCGGCTAAGTGTTCTCATCTGGAAGGGAAATAGCAAGGGTGAGCGTACAACTCAACAAATGTAATCATAACTCACTAACAATCAGGATAACGATGAAAGCAACAACTGGGAGGGGGAAAAGCACAAGATGTCAATAATCAGGAATCATGAGAGGAAACAGGGAACACCTTGAAACATTAGATTCTCACGGTTACATTGATTAGGTATTATTCATTTTCATCATTATATCATCTTTGCGGACCCGGGCTAGTAGGCCGTACTAACCAACGATGTGAGAGAACGAGGAAAGGAATGTGTTCGCTACACATTCTAAAGCCACGGCTACATTTTAGGTCTGCAGCACTCGACCCTCGGTTGCATCTCCACTATGCAACATTTAGCCAAACGGCTACATTTTAGGCCGGCAGCACTCGGCCATCTCAATCGCCCCATATCCCCCGGGGACCAGGGCAATCCTCGTTCTTCCAACGTAGTTTCCTAAAGCGTACCACGAACATCACCCGCTCCCACGAGCGGCCAGAATACGTGGTCATGTATTCCTCGGGTTCATACCGCGATTGACATGGTAAGCTAAAGAATACTACCCCTATGAATTATGGTCCTAGTTTCAAGATTAGTTCAACACTTGGAGAGAAAAATCTATATTTATCATACACATTCACAACTCGGGAAATCCCATTCCCATCACATACATCTCCATCCGAGAGATCATTACATCACAATGCACCATGTGGATTTCCTTTCATTTACTTGCTCGATTCACAACTTTCTGTGGGACTCAATCCTGTTATTACAATTCAATTCATGATCACAAGAGAATTCCGAATTTCATACCTTTGACAATCACGTATCATTTTAGAAGCCTCCTGGACTCATTTCCTTGCTTTCGTTGCCCAAATACACATTTTCGGGGCTTACACTTTTAACACAACATTTAGACATTACTTTCATAACAATTCAACAAGGGCAAAGCATGTATACTTTTTATTTCATTTCGGGTGAACAGTATCAGGTCTCTTTTAGAGCATTCGGACGCCGCAAACGGTTCGATACTTGTGAAATCGGGCGTCCAGTTGATACATATGCACACTTGGGACATGGTGATTCATCTTCCGGGGTTGATTCAACATACAACGAAGGTGGAAACATGCAATTTTTTCCTTTACACTCGGATGAACAGTGTCAGGGCCGATTTAGAGGGCCCGGACACCACAATAGGGTCAAAACGTGCGAGATCGAACTCGCGGCCAACCTATATACATCATTGGGACTTGGGGATTCACATTTTGAGGTCAATTTCATGGTACACGAAAGGGAAACGGGAAATCCCCAATTTTGTGGGTTAGGGTTTCGGTGAAACCAAACCGAGTGAATCGGACGTGATTCGGACATCTAACTACATATTCTTGGACCTCAAGGCACGGGCTTCATGATTCTAACATTCACGGTGGGTATCGACACAAAATACCCAACAAAATCAAGCAAAATAACGAAGGAGAACGAGAAGTGAGTATGAGAACACTTGCCTCGACGCGTGCTTTTACTTTTATAACTAGCCCTTAGACGGATTTGGACTCCACGGCCTCGATCTCCTCACTTCTCTCACTAGAATCGGTGCTCTCTCTCTCTAGAAGCTTCGGGATCGTGGGAAAATGAAGAAAAAGAAGAACGACGCGACTTAAAAAGGCGCCACCGCTCGAGCACGCCTCGAGCGAGCATCGGGCGGCTGCAATTTTGAAAAATGTGCTCGAGCGGCTAGCAGGCGAGCACGGTTCTAGAAATCCGTGGCTCGAGTGCGCAGCAGGCGCAAGCCTGTTGGCAGCGCTTCAGCAGCGAAAACCCGAATTCTTGTCATTTTTTCTTCCGATACCAAACATTATTCATTTCATGGGCCTAGTATTAATCATTAGCATACTAATCGCCTCATCATTAACAAGTTTTTAGACCCGAAACCTGACAGTCAGGATAGTGAACTTGGCACCTAATAAATACTGGCGCCATTTCTTCACAGCCTCAGTATTGGCACATAGTTCCTTCATGTAGGTTGAGGAAGCCTGCAGCTTTAAGCATATTTGTTTACTGAAGAATGCAATGGAATGGCCATCTTGAAGTAGTATGGCTCCAATGCCCTATATAGATGCATCTGTCTGAATCACGAAGGGTTTGGAGAAGTCTGGTAAAGCTAGCATAGGGGTGGATGTGAGAGCAGCCTTCAGGGAGTTAAAGGCGTGCTCAGCTTTTGGAGTCCACAAGGAGTCTTCTGTAGTAATTGAGTTAAAGGAGCAAAAATTTGGGCATAATGCTTAAGAAATCGTTGGTAATACCCGGCCAGTCCCAAAAATCCATGCAATTGTGTAATGGTGGCGTATGTTAGCCAGCCTTGGACAGCCTCAATTTTGGCTAGTTCCACCGCTACTTGTGATGGACCAATTTTCTAACCGAAATCCAGTAGAGTTTCGACAGTAGTTGACTATCAAGCTAATACAAACCAGTATAAATATCCCTGTATGGCACAAATATACATCCATAAAATCATAACACAGGATCTAAAAAGTCACAATTCAAAATACATGGTACTAACATCATAACTCTGATTACTATGTCGACTCAGATAAGATGCAATTAAATACCTAAACAAACCATAAAGACCTACACAGAAGCACATACATCCATAAAAAATTGTAGAAACTATCTGTACAATCATCAACGTACACATACATCATCAATATATATCCATCAAAATTATACAAAATGCTCAATAAAGTATAAAATTACAAAACTAAGTCCGCAAGGCTCTTCCTTGAAGATTTGTAGCCTGACCAACGTCTAAGCTCTACTCTGTCTCATTAGGTATAAGGGCGTGCTCATTTGGAGAAATGAAAACAGTAAGGAGTGAGCCAAATACTCAACAATACATAATAATCAAAGACAGTAGGCAATATATGCAAAATAAAACAAGGAAGGATATATAATTATAATATAAATGTATAAATATGAAACATGATCAATTGTACTTACCGAAATACATTTATCTTTCCTATTTTACTTATTCTTTCTTTCGGTTCTAAAACGTGCATAAACTTCTTTGTTTTTGCGGACCAGAACTAGAAGGCCTTACCAGCTAACGGAGTAGCCGATCGAGGAATAAAATGTGTATGTCCCAACACATTCTAAGGTACTAACCATGATACCTTAAACTTTAATGTCCCATGGCATACTGTATACTTTTCACCCAATATACAGGTCTAGATAACAAATACACCACAAGAGCATCTCTCATGGCCTAGGAGTATTCCTTAATCTACCACTATAATGTTCTAAAATATGCCAGAAAATACTACCATTTGAAGTACAAATCTTTGCCCAAATTCTTAATTACTTATTCTTAAGGGAATTTTTCACCAAAAACTTATACAGAGTTCTCACTCCTTGGAGAATAAATCATCAGACATAACAAATTATGAAATTTCTTTCAAATACTTTGCATAACTTTCATAATTCATAGATACGGATATAGATAATCATTTTCTTATGAGTTCATATCTTCACATGCTTGTAATTACACATGTAAATCAATATAAAGTTTGGAACATGTAATAATTTCTTACCACCATGAGACAAACATTATTTTAGAGCTTCTGGAGAATAAATCCCTTCACAAATGCATACAACGTAATTTTCAGAGCATATACGACATAATTTATATAATGTATATGTGGATAAATATCACAATTCACATCCAATAATAATTTTTAAAACCCGTAAAATAATATATACAAAATATGTGTGCATAAATACCAAATAATTAGAGTACCCACATCTATGAAGATTGGGTTTCAAGTTTCTGAAGCCAAATCATACATAAATAACAAATAAAACGAGTAAAACTGAAGAGGGCACAGGTTAGAGTTTTCATGTGTGAAATACCATACAAATCATACAAATCAGACATGAAATCGATATATATGCATGTTCAAGTTGTGGGCATTGTAAAATATTAATTTAAACGATTATCGGAATGATGATACTCGAAGAAAATAAAACAAAAATGCAAAGAAACGAGAGAAGAGTATATGAATGTACTTATCTCAACCCGATTTATCACTTCTCTAAGTAGTTCCTAGCCGAAATCGGACTCAAGAACCTCGATCTCTTCTCTCTCTTCTCCTTCATGCTCTCTCTCTCCTCTCTCTCTAGACTGAACGAAAATGACCAAAAAACCCTTGCCTGCGCTTATATATATAAATTGCGCTCAAGTGCTAGTCAAACACTCATCGGGTGCCAAATCACCCGAGAAGCCGCACTCGAGCGCTCATCGAGCGAGCAATTCTACCAAATGCGCCCTGGGCACGTTTGAGCATGCCTCAGGTGCGGCTATTCTACCAAACGTGCCCTGGGCGCGCCTTGAGCGTCACTCAGGCGTCGGGCCTCCCACGTTCTCTTTTGCTTTCGATAATAATTTTTCACATACGTTTAAACCTAATCTTGATTATATTAACTTAATTATCACCTATTTACTATGTTTTGAAATCTGG
This sequence comes from Nepenthes mirabilis, assembly GCA_025585075.1. Lineage (NCBI taxonomy): Eukaryota > Viridiplantae > Streptophyta > Magnoliopsida > Caryophyllales > Nepenthaceae > Nepenthes > Nepenthes mirabilis. The sequence goes on along the minus strand of JAODPA010118128.1, from coordinate 12,404 downwards.
AGCCTCACAACTCTCTCCCACTTAGAAAATTTCGTCCTTAAAATTACGAATTCTAGAAATCAAGCTAATATACATACCTTGAAACAAATTGGGATACTTGTCCTGAATCTCATCCTCTCTCCCCCAAGTCACTTCCTCATGGGAGTGATTCTTCCACAAGACCTTCACGAGAGGGATGATCTTTGAGCACAAGATTTGATCCTTTTAATCCAAAATCTGGACTGACTTCTCCGAATACGATAAATCTTCTTGGATAACCTAGGGGCCATAATCGATGATGTGTGTCGGATCATAAATGTACTTCCTCAATATTAAGACATGGAAAACATTATGCACGTTGGCCAAACTCGATGACAACGCTAACCAGTATGCCACTTCTCCAACTCTCTCCAAAATCTTAAAGGATCCAATAAATCGTGGCTTCAGTTTTTCTTTAACACCAAATCTGGAGACTTCCTTCCACTGTGATATCTTCAGGAAAATAAAGTCGTAAACCTTGAATTTGAGTTCGGATCTCCTTTAGTCAGCATAACTTTTCTGCCGACTCTGCGCTATCTTTAATTTCTTAAAAATCATCGTAATATTTTTCGATGTCTCCCTAATTACATTTGGACCCAAAAGACGCTTATCTCCTATATCCTCCCAATGAATAAGAGATTGACACTTCCTACCATACAGTGCCTCAAAAGAAGTTATGTCGATACTCGGTTGAAAACTATTATTATATACAAATTCAGCCTACGCTAGGTGATTATCCCAATTCCCCTTCAACTATATCACAGAGGCTCTAAGCATGTCCTTTAATGTCTGAATAGTTCACTTAGACTGGCCATTTGTCTGAAGGTGGTACGCCGTGCTGAATTTCAAGTTTGTCTCTAACTCTCGGTGTAAACTCTCCCAAAATTTAGAGATGAAACGTGGATCACGATCGGACACAATAGATGCTAGAACTCCATGTAATCCAACAATCTCTTTGATATACAATTGTGCTAGGTGATCACAAGAATACATCGTTCGAATGGCTAAGAAATGAGCCGATTTCATTAGTCGATCCATAATGACCCAAATGGCATCATAATTCTTCGGGGTCCTGGGCAAGCCTAAAACAATATCCATAGAAATATCTTCCCACTTCCAACTCGAAATGGGCAAAGGCTGCAATAATCCTAAAGGCTTCCTCCTCTCAGCCTTCAGCTGTTGACAGACAAGATAACTCCCAACAAAAGCAACTATCTCTCTTTACATGTTCCTCCACCAGAACATCTTCTTTAGGTCCTGATATATCTTATTAATTCTAGGATGGATAGTGTACGTAGTTCGATGAGCCTTCTTCATGATTTCTTCTTTCAAATCTTTATCATCAGGTACACACAAATGCTCCCAAAATCTCAAAACTCCATCCACGCGGACACTAAAATCTAACCGAGAATCTCGACCAAGATCTCCAATAACATCCATTAAAAGTGGATTACTTGCTTGCCCTTCCTTAATTCTTTGAAGGATCTCGGGTTGCACCTTCAAGAAAGACAGCATCATCCTATTTCTTTTGACATAACGTTGGATATCACAAAACTTCAGTCAATTCAACACCTCTATTCGCTTGATTTGCATCCTTGCCACAAAACTAGTTCGATGACTCAAAGCATCTATGACCACATTTGCTTTCCCTGGCTGATAGTGAATCTCACAATCATAATCCTTAAGAAACTCGATCCACCTCCGCTGTCACATATTCAACCCTTTCTGTAAAAACAGGTACTTGAGGCACTTATGATCGAAGTACACAAAAAATTTTTCTCCATACAAATAATGCCGCCAAATTTTCAACACAAATATAACAGCTGCTAACTCCAAATCATAGGTCGGATAGTTCTTCTCATAAACTTTCAATTGTCGAGACCCATAAGCAACCACCTTCTCATTTTGCATCAAAACACATCCGAGGCAAACCTTAGAAGCGTCATAATATACCTCAAAGCCATTTGAACCATTCGGAATAGTCAAAATCGGTGCCAAAGTCAAACAATCTTTTAACTCTTAAAAACTTTGGTCACATTCTTTAGTCCAATCAAACTTCACTTCCTTCTTCATTAATTGGGTAAGCAGCAAAGCGATTTGAGAGAAATTCTCCACAAAGTGGTGATAATAACCAGCCATACCCGAGAAACTATGGACCCCCATCACGGTCGTTGGTTAACTCCAATTGATCACAGCTTCAACCTTCTTCGGGTCTATCGAGACGTCTCCATCGAAAATGACATGAACCAAAAATATGACCTCATTGAGCCAAAATTCTCACTTTTTCAGCATCGCAACAACTTGTGCTCCCAAAGGGTCTGAAGCACGATCTTTAGATGCTCCTCATGCTCAACACAACTTTTCGAATAGATCAAGATGTCATTAATAAAATTCACAATAAATTTATCCAAATAGGGTTGAAAAACCCGATTCACCCAATCCATAAACACCACAGGGGCGTTCGTCAAGCCAAACAGGATCACAAGAAACTCATAATGGCCATACCTTATTTGAAATGCCTTCTTCACCACATCCTCTTGCTTAATCCTAAGCTGATGATATCCTGACTGAAGATCAATTTTGGAGAATACACGGGTCCCTTGCAATTAATCGAAGAGATCATCAATTTGTGACAACGGATACTTGTTCTTGATCGTGATCTTATTTAGCTCACGATAATCCACACATAACCTCAAGGTCCTATTCTTCTTCTTCACAAATAGGATCGAAATACCCCACGACGAAACACTAGGTCTAATAAAACCCAAATCCAGAAGGTCCTATAATTGCTACTTCAATTCCTTCAACTCAGCATGAGCCATATGATAGGGTGTCCTCGAAATAGGTGTCGATTTCGGCATGAGATCAATCCCAAACTCGATCTTCTGGTGTGGCAGCAAAGCAGACAACTTATCAGGGAACACATTCTCAAACCCACACACAATCGGAATCTCCTTCATTGATAGCTCACGGCTCTCCACTACACTAGCATAAGCTAAATAGGCTTCACACCCACTACTCAATAGATGACGAGCTTGCAGAGCTGAAATAAAGCTGGACGACTCAACGCATCGAATTCCTCAAATGTGGAAGGGCTCACATTTAGACTTACAAAATCATCTCTCTTATGAAAATAATTAATAGTTGCATGATTTCTCGCCAACCAATCCATAACTAGAATAATATCAAAATCATGCATTTTCAAAAGAATCAAGTTAATAGTTAAGGTCAACCCATTCACTTCTGTCGAACACCCAGGGTATAAGACATCCGTAACAATAGAAGATCCTGTGGGCATCGACACAACCAACGAATAATCAAGAATCATAGGAGGGAATGCAATATGACAAGCAAAACGAAAGAATTGGTGGATTTAGAATAAAAAAGTACAGTAGTAGAAACACCACAAATACGAAGAATACCTTCCACAACAGCATCAGACGCCTTAGCTTCACTAGCAAATACTACAAACACCTTTCCTAAAACAGTCGGCTTAGGGGCAAGAGCTTTCTTCTTGTGGGGACAATCTTTGATCGTATACCCAGACTGTCCACAATAGAAATATATGCCCAATGCCTTATAACAAGGCTTATCACCATGAGGCTTCCTATGACGACCCGAGTTTAGAAATATAATAATTAGGGTGAAATTGAATTAGTAATGATCAATAATTATGTTTAAAATGTAAAAAATCGAGTTCGAAAGTAAAAAGAAAAAGTTGGGCATTGTAAGGTATCGGTTCTCAAGATATGGTTAATATGGGTGGTGAGATTTGAGATTTTTAAAATATGATAATTGGAAGGTAATTAAGTTAAAATAGGTGAATTGTGGTTGAAAGGAATGAGAGGAATCGAATAGAAAAGCCCAAAGTTCCAGAATTGGTAAAATCGGGGATCGAAGTTATAAACTGAGAAATGTTATTACGTAAATAAGATTTTAGAATTTAAATTATGATAATGAAGATTTATTAAGGTTATATAATTAAAATTAGGGTCTAAGGATGTGAGAAATTGTATTAGAAGGGTCAAAACGGGTCCCTGATGGTGAAAACGCAACATTTCCATGTTGCAGGCTCGATGTGCACCTGACGAGTGCCCGATGGACGCCCAAGGCACCACCGGGTGCAAATTTATGAAAGTGGCACCCTCCGATGAGCACTTGAGGCACAGCCTAGCAGAATGCCTCTGCCTGATTACAGCCCGACAAGCACTCGAACGACAGTCAGGGTATTTATATGTGCAAGGCTTTCTCCGCATTATTCTTTCGTCCTTTCAACGAAGGAGTGGGCGAGGAGAGGGAAAGGGAAGAGAAGAGGAGGAATCCGGCCTTTCCACTCCACTTTGGGTAAAAATAACAGTAGATCGAGCTCACGCAAGTGTACCTCGGACCTTGTTTTCTGTTTTTACCGCTTTTAAATATCTCCATTTTGTTATTTATACTCTAAATCTCTTGTTCTCCGATATTTGACATGAATAATGAATGAATCTTGTGAATTTTCCACTAGATTTCATGTTTATGCATGTATATTGTGATTAATAACTCCGATTTTGTGATTTGGCTCACGTTTTGCCTCCGTTTCGTGTCTGGACAGCGTAGTGAAAGGACTCAAAAAATTAGGGATTTTTGGCTTAAATGAATGATTTTGTATATGTATTTGAATTTGTGGCATCGATTTCATGAATAAATTTGTGTTTGGTGTTTGATTTACACCCAAAAGTCTTGTATAGAACCTTAGAACGAAAATTTGAGGATTTGTGTTGGAAACTTAGAATTTTGAGATTTAAATGCAAATTTGGTACTTTATTAAAGTTTATTAAATGATTTGTAGCTGAAAACTTTACATGGATCTACATTATCGAACTATGGAAGCCTTCTGAAATCATCTGAAGGATTGATTGTATGGAATTTGGACTTGAGCTTGAAATATGATGAACTTTGGTTATGGACTTTTGAGCAAATGTATTTAAATTAAATTAATTGGTAAGAAAATCAGACCTAGAATTGTCGTACAGTTAGATAAGATTCTTCGACATGCCTTAAAATGTTATGGTTGTAATCGAGGATAAGTTATCGAACATTTGGACTATCAAACTATCGAATCATAAATGAAAATAAATACTATCGATCCATCAACCTTTGATTGTGTGGATTAAATATAATCTATCTTCGATTATTCATCCTCTCAGCTAGTAGGGTATACTAGTTGAGTCCTTAGGATATCGAATTAGAGTTTCGAAGAACGATTGAAATTGAAACTAATTTTATAAATTTCAGCACTTGTATATTGATTTATATTTTGTTAATGTTTTCATGGCCCTTGTCTTGTTGCATTATGCTTTATACGCTGTGAAATGCCTCATTTTACTATGATTTACATGAAAGGTTTATAATGTATATTTTTGGTACACCGTTGGATTTCGACCCACTCTTCTGTTTTCTGTTTCCCCCCAGATATGCTAAAATCTGATAAGGACTGAAGATAGGATTTAGTTAGAATGAAGATCGCATGATGAGCCTGAAGATCCTTGAAGAATTATGGAGACCTTGAAGAGCTGTAGATGTATATGATTAGTTTTGAATAAAAATTGTATATTCTGAAGATGTAGTGACCTCTGTATTACAATGAACTTATTGATTTTGCTTCCGTAGGATGGCATATGATTATAGTTGCTTCCAAAATGTTTTGATGTTAGATTTGTTTTGGTCCTAGACAGCATTTCATTTTGATTTTTGTATAGTGGATAGGATGTGTTGTGTTAAAGCCATGGATGATATGGCAGTTTGTGATCTTGTGTATACATGTTGTAGGTTTTAATTATGGTATTTGAATAGTTGTGTGCTTGTATAGGTTATATTTTTTATTTTCGTCCAATTTTAGAGGAAACTCTACCCGATTTTCTATAAGAAACTAATGTTTTAAATTCAAGGGCATAAGTTTGATGGAGGTCCTTAATAGAATAGGATCCGTTCCGTCACACTTCCTGCAATACTAACATAAACTAGCAGAATCTTGCTTGGCCGGTGTAGAAGGACTTGCCTTCTTTCCTTCATCTGCTTGCTTTAGTCTCTTAGGCAGTCTCCCTGAACCCGGACTAGAGCTATAACCAGCGTCACTTCTACTAGACATTCTTTTCTTGAATCACTCCTCCTTCTCAAGCTTTTTCTCGTGGATCAAAGCACGATTCAACACCTCTCCATAAGTCGATAGCTTGAGGGTCACCAACTGCTTGCAGATATCATCCCGCAAGCGTTGCAAAAACTTCCTCACTTTCCTCTCCTTGTCCTTGACCATGTACGGAGAATATCGAGCTAACTTCATAAACTTTGCATCATACTCGGCCACCGTCCTATTTCCTAGCCTCAAACAGATAAACTCTTCCTCCGTCTACTCATGGAGGGCAGACGGGAAGTACTTCTCCATAAATGCCTCCTCAAACATAGGCTAAGTGATATCAGTCTCCGGCACACCCAAGACCCTCTTCTTGATCTTCCACCAATGATGGGTTTCACCCTCTAACTGGTACGAGACAAACAGTACCCAGTCTTCTTCAAGGTAACGGATAATAGCAAATACCTTCTTCAGCCTCTAGAACTACGTGTCCACTTTAATTGGATTTGGCTCCCCTAGGAACTCAGGAACTCTCTCCTAAACGAATCAGTTATATACAGATGAACCAAGATTAGCAGGAACTAGGCTAGAGTAAGAACAGGCACTAGAGTAAGATTTCTCAGCCCTATATTCTCAACAATATCTGCCATATGACCCAACAGATTCAAATATTCAGCCTCTCTATCACGCGGTTGACCACCACCATGCGATGTCCTTCGTCTCTGCGGCATACTTAGTTACTAATGTCTATTCTAAAATAAAAATGATATGGGTTAGATTGTGGGTTAGACACTAGCTAAAAATTTATAATTCTATACAATTAAACATAGCTAGTGGTCTAAGTAAGGCAACTAGGACAACTAAAACTACTCAATCTAACATAACCATCCTATGCCTATATCTACTTATTCTATTAGCCTATACTATCCTAGGATTCCCCATAGGATTCAAATTAAGCATAAGGCATCTCATCTCTAATACTAACTGTAACAAACTACATTTTCTAACCAAAATTCGACAAAATTTTGACTGTAAAACGACCATTAAACTAATACATACCTATACAAATATCCCTATACAACACAAATATACATCCACAAAATCATAATACAGGATCCAAAAAGCAACAATTTAAAATAGGTGACACCGACATTATAACTCTGATTATTATATTGGCTCAGATAAAATGACATTAGATACCTAAACAAACCATAAAGACTTGTGGAAGCATATGCATCTATCAAAAATAACAAAAAGTAACTATCTATACAATCATCAATATACACATAGATCATCAATATATATCCATCAAAATTATACAAAATGCTTCACAAGGTACAAAATTACAAAACTAAGTTCACAAAGCTCTTCCTCTAAGATTTTTAGCCTAGCCAGCTCCTAAACTCTACTCTGCCTCATCAGGTATAAGAGTGTGCTCATTTGAAAGAATGAATATAATAATGAGTGAGTTAAATACTCAACAAGGTACAATAATCAAAGACAATAAGCAATATACACAAAATAAAACAAGGAAGGATATATGAGCATAATATAAATGTATAAAATAAAGTATGATCAAATTTACTTTTTGAAATATATTTATCTTTTTCATTTTACTTATTCTTTATTTAGGTTCTAAAATGTGCACAAACGTTTTTGTCTTGGCGGTCCAGGACTAGTAAGCTTTACCAACTAACGAAGTAGCTGATCGAGGAATGGAATGTGTATGTCTCTACACATTCTAAGGCACTAACCATGATACCTCAAACTTTAATGTCTTATGGCGGATGGTATACCTTTTACCCAATATATAGGGCCAAATAACAGATACTCCACCAGAACATCTCCCATGGCCCAGGAACATTCTTTGATCTACCACTATAATATCCTAAGGCATACTAAGAAATACTATCATCTAAAGTACAAATCTTTGGTCTAGATTGTTAATTACTTATTCTTAAGGGAAGGTTCCACTAAAAACTTATACAAAGTTCTCACTCCCTAGAGAACGAATCATCAGACATAATAAATTGTGGAGTCTCCTTCAAATATTTTGTATAACTTTTATAATTCATAGATACGGATACAGATAATCATTTTCTTATGAGTTCATATCTTTACATGCTTGTAATTACATGTATAAATCAATATAAAGCTTGAAACATATAAAAATTTCTTACCACAATGAGACAAACATTATTTTAGAGCTTCTGAAGAATAAATCCTTTCACAAATACATACAACGTAATTTTTGGAGCATATACGAGATAATATATATAATATACATGTGGATAAATATCACAATTCACGTCCGATAATATTTTCAAAACCCGTAAAATAACATATATAAAATATATGTGTAGAAATACCAAATAATCAGAGTACCCACGTCCATAAAATTTAGGTTTTAAGTTTCTAAAGCCAAATCATGCTTAATCACAAATAAAATGGGTAAAATCAAAGGGGGGCATGGGTTAGGGTTTTCATGTGTGAAATACCATAAAAATCTTACAAATTGGACATGAAATCGATATATATGCATGTTGAAATCATGGGCTTTGTAAAATATAAATTTAAAGAGGTATTGAAATGAGAATAGCCGAAGAAAATAGAACAAAAGTGTAAAGAAATAAGAAAAAAAGTATATGAGTGCACTTGTCTTGACCCAATCTATCACTTCTCTAACTAGCTCCAACCTAAAATCAGACTTAGAAACCTTGATCTCTTCCTTCTCTCTCTTCTCCTTTGTGCTCTCTCTCTCTCCTCTCTCTTTGGAATGAACAAAAATGTTGGGAAAACCCTCACGTGCGCTCATATATAATTTGTCATGTAGGCAGTGACAGTAGAGGTTTTCCAAAGCTTGTAGAGCATAGCTTCCTGCTTTGAGTATATGGATGGCCTGAATCACAACTCCAGGTCACGAGACAATAATTCCCAGGTGAAAAGTTGTCTGGTGGAATGCATCTGTTAGTATCATTGGAGAGCTGAGCCAATCATGTAAAATGCAGTGATTTTCAATTTCTACTCTAGTGGGGTTCCATGATAATGGAAAAAGTGTTCAATCTAAAAAATCCAGCCAAGCATATTATCCCCAGAGAAAAACAAGATTTCAATCTTGGGTAGATGAACAAAGGTAGCTAGTTGGAAATCGGTTACAGCATGTGGGAAGAGCGGTAAGGTATGAGTTGACTAGGGGGAAAGGGCAAAAGAAGTCGCCAGAAATGAGGGGGGAGTAGGAAGCAATGACAGATTTAATAGAGGCGGGGGTGATTTGTCAAGTCACAGCAAAATCTCAAAGAGGGATTTTTGTATATGCTCAGTCGCAGAAGTATTAGAGGCAATAGCTTCTCCATGTTGTTGTACAATCGCCACTACCTCCTTCAGATCTGTCAAAATTCCTATGATGGAATCTTCGAGGGCCTTGTATTGCATCATTATTCCCTTTGCCTTATCTCAATGAAAGCACCAATTGATTAATTGGTGCCTGTTGTTGTTGCTTGTGTGGGAAATTTTGGAGAAGAAGAAAGGAGGAAAAAGAAATTTGGGGAGGAGAGATTCTGATAGAGAGAGGAAAAAGGGAAATAGAACAAAGAAAATAGAGGGAGTCAGGAAGTTCGAGAGTCTCTATTCTTGTCCCCAATGAACACAGTGGCAAGCTTATATGTACAGTATAGGCCAATGCTTGTGGCCAATAGTGCTGCACATGGGCATAACAGATCACACAAAGGAAAATAGAAATAACAATCTGAAGCAGCAATAGAAAAAAAATAACAGATAGTATGCATGTGCAAGGAGAAGAAAATAGAATTAAATGTAGTCTCTAAATTTCATGGGGGCTTGAGTGGCCAAGCACCTCGCCTTGCAATAGACGGGGGACGTGGCAGTGATACTTCTGAGGGTGTTTCAATGAGTCCATAACAAAAGGTCTCATTCACTGATCCTCTCGAGACCTCTTAGCTTCAACCATGGCAGAGTCACTCCGCGCATATGCAGAAACAACTTCCCTCCTCAACCGGGCCACCTCCTCATGAAGGGCGCTCAATGGCAATGACACAACCGAAAGCTCATGCAACTCAGACACGAATGTCATAAATGTTGGGGTTCCAGACCTGGATACACACTACTCGCTGCAATGGAATATACCGAACCTCCCGTCAACAGTCAACCATCAAAATTATGGATACAAGGAATACAACAATGTAAAACGATTTTTAACATGAAAAATTATTTTCCACCAAGGAAAAAAATCACAGGACAAACTCCAAAAAATCTCCACTATATAAAACTCATTATACAAAGCCCCGAAATAAAATACCAATAATCGACCTGAGATAGAGTAAGAAAAAAAACCTCCAGAGCAAGAAAAATATCTTTATCATTTTTCTCTCATTTTCTTCTCTCCTTTTTCTCTCACTAACAATGCTCTCTACTCTCTAATTTTATAAGTCTTGTCAAAAGTTTAACTTTCCCACACAAACCCTAAAACGCTTCATGTGCTTTATAATGATGTTGGGCATAAAATGCATTTCCCGAGCTTTTACAAACCTAAAATGTCTCACACTTTTACATTGTAGGCTACTGAGATCGACAGCCAATCATCCTTCAGCATCTACAATTCGGTCTCCCTTCAGACTCAGCAATCCGGTCGCCTCTCGAACTAGGCAGTCTGGCTAGTCTACCTTTGGTCCTGCTATCTGGTTGGTCACCCTTTAGCCTTACAATCCGGCTAGGTGCCTCTTGTGAGATCTCAATCCCGAAATATGATAAATATGGAGTAATTAAATTGATAATAATTATAACTAGACTTAAAAATAAGGAAAGATTTGGTACCAAAGCAAAAAAGGGAGCAAATGGGATGAAAATGGGATCGGTGCTCGAGTGGTGTTCAAGCGCCGGATAGGCACTAATTTGCGCAATTACCCGCTCGTAGGCTACTTGAGGCAAGGTGGGCACGATCCCGGCTACAAGCAGTGTGCTCGAGCACCGCTCGAGCATGAATCTACTAGAGTGGGAGATCAAGCACCGCTCGACCGACGCTCGAGTGCTGGTCAACACGTGACCTCTTTCCTTCTACGTTTTAAATGAGAAATTGGAAGAGAGAGAAGGCAAACGATGAGCAGCAAAGCAGAACAGAGGAGAAGGAAGGAGGAAAAGGGAAAAAGGAGGAAAGAAAGGGGAAAATCTACCCGTCCAAATCCGATCAGAGTAAGAATAACGCTAGATCATGCTCAGACAAGTTTACTTCAAAGGTTATTTACCGTTTTTACAGTGTTTTAATATCTTTAAAATTGTATTTATACTCTAAAACCTTGTTTCTCTATGTTCAGTACAAATAAAGCCTATTTCTGCAAATTATTCGGATAAATTTTATGTTTATCTGGATGTGTGATAATATATAGCTTTGATTTATGAAACATCATGTATTTGGTACTCGATTTATGTCCGAAAGCTTGACCAAAACCCTAGATACGAAAATTGAAAATTTAGTGCTTTAAATCCATAATTTTTGATATGTAAAAATTATTTTGTAAAAGAATACTGCCCATATTGCAAATTACATCTGAAAAATTTACACAAAATTACACTGATAAGTTACTGTGGAATTACTGAAGCATACAGAAGAGTTAACCGTGAGATTTTGACTGATTTTCTGAAGAATGATAGATTATAAGCTTTCTGATACTGTTAATTAGAACCCAAGACTAATATAAAGTCATGTGAGGTTCTCCGACATACCTTAAAACATTATAATAATAATCGGGGATAACTCTATCCATGGAGTTATACGTGGTCTGCCCTTCCTCAAGGCATTACTGGAACTGATTCTGGAGGTTATAAATCCTCAGTTGGCTTTAAATTGTGTGCACAAAAATACAATTAGTTCCTATTATCGTCACAGTTCTTGGCCTAAGATTGTGTGGCGAAAACACAATCTATTCTCGATTATTCGCCCCCTTTGACTAGTAGGATACGCTAGTTGGGTCCCTAGGATATCGAACTAAAATTTCTGAAAAAATAAGTGAGATTTGGAACAGTTTTATGAACCCCAATGCATGTTTAAATAGAATTATACTTTATTTTTATTTCCATGAACTGCTTCTATTCTTCTGCTCTGATTTTAACGTAGTTTTCTGTCCTAGTCTAATTATGTTTTTACCTGAAAGCATGATTTATGATTACCAAGACCTGTTCATGTTGAATTATACTTTTCTCATACTTTTCATATATGTTCCTATTTTTTGACAGTTTTTAGGACCTTCTGTATTTATATTCTTCT
>JAODPA010118117.1:0-18504 GCA_025585075.1 Nepenthes mirabilis | reverse complement strand
CGTATCCTGCACATCATAACAGTAAATAAGATTTCAAATAATTTAAGATTTGCTCTCCGTTATATCATTGATGCTCAAATCAGTAAAAATTTTTAAAAATTTTAAATGTGAGAGAGATTTTGAGGATGAGAGAAAGAAATAAAGGGTTTGGCTCCGTATTTTACAAAAGAATAAGTGTGTTAGAGGATTTAACTCTTCAATTATTTTTCAAAATTTTTCCTTCTTTTTAGGAGAAGTGAGGTATATTTATAGTTACATCGTTAATTGATGGTGATTTTTTAAAAAAGAATAACTAGCCGCAATTTAAATTATTAGGCAAGTTGAAAACTAATTAACTCAATCACCATTATTTATGATCTGATCATGGAGTATTTGGAAAGCGATTCAACAAGCAATTTTTTTGTTTTTTTGGTAAGTAGCGATTCAACAAATAATGATGAACAGTTGACATTAGTCAGTTAGGAGATCATTGTTTAAATTAATTATAGAGGATACAAATTACATTTTTAGTTTGACAACTTTACTAAGTTAATTATTCAATTGTGTTAACTGTTAGGTTAAATTTACTGTTCGATTTGGTGTTTGGATATTCAGCTATTCGGGTTTATGATCTAATTTATTCAATAACTATTTAAATATTCGGCCACTCGATTATTTGTCTGACATTGATTTATTTTAATTAAAATAGAATCAAGATTAAACTCTTTATTCTTTAAAATTGAGCATAATAAGTCGGTCAATACTTTCGTTTTTCTATGTTAATCAATTTGGGTCAATTCATTTGGATATATCACAGCAGCAGATTGAATATTTTTAAGAAATATATTTTTAAAAATGAATTAGAGTATCATAATTTTCTTATCTCAACACCTTTATTATTCCACATAGCACTTGACCCTAACACCGTTAACTTAGGTCGCAACTCTTACAATCTTTAGTTAACAAGCTGTCTTTTCGGTTGTAAATGGGTGACTTTATGAGATAATCACCTATCTATGTATGCTAATAATCTTACATAAGCATTAGCAGATAAAACATGATTTTATTCTAAAATACTTTAAAAAGATTTTGATACGTACTCTAACTAAAGTTTATTCGGGATAATGGATATTCGATTTGGAATGTGAATCAGAATGCCTCTACTTAGATTATGCCTACCACAAATAACAAAGTGAAGGGGTCAGGACGTTATTTCACGAGAAGCTCTTTCGATGCCTAAATCAATATTAACTTAAACTGAGAAAGGAGTTAGAGATTTACCGATTTATGGGACTCGACTGTAATACTCCTATATTAGGCGATTTTATATGGAGAAGTCGAGCACACTGGGGAGTTGATCGGTGGAGAGTGAGAGTAAACAGCTTGCAGGAGGAACTTCTGTTGTGATTAATATATCGAGCCATTCTTGGTATCTTTTATTTGAAAGAATGGCTTTCTCTTGGAAACATGCAATAGCTGAAGAGAGTTCTAGGCTTTACTTGTGGGTAGTCGAGGTTTTATTGTGAAAAATGAATGCTACTTTTTCATATGATTCGATAATACGCTAAAACCATATAATGTAATTTTCTGTATGACATTTATTCTCTTTCTTATTATATTTTTTGTCTCCATAATTAACTTTTTTCATCTTCTTTATTATGTAATTAGTGAAGTATCTATAGGAAAACAAACAAAAGTAACTATTGGAAGGAAATTTGTTTCTCACTAGTCACATATTTTGGATAAGAGGGTGGGGTTACTTTTTTATTAATCTCTATTAGGTGTTATTGTGTTATTCAATCAGCTTCTATTTTAATAATATTTTTTCAAACATAGTAAAAATTATTAAATAGTGTGATAAATATTTTACGAGTTGGTCAGATGAGTGCTCGATAGTCGTTATTTATGAACATGTACTTATATGTGTCTTTGTTCAAGCCTAATGTCCCCATCTTATTGCTATGGGACCTCTCTGGTTTTGACAACTCAGCTGGATCTACGGAATTAGGTTCGTCATGGTCCGAGTTGAACACGATCCCATAAGCTATATTAAATAACTTTGAAGTATTTTTCTATATGATGTTGTGATGGAAACAATATTGAATGGCAGTCTAAGTTAAGCGTATGGCGAATGAGCATTTCCCTCAGGGCCGTTGGTCGTCCCCTTCCCCGCTTTCGACGTCAATACATACCCCTTTCTCAATAACAACCACAAGATCTCGCCATTTTTGATTTCCTATCTCTCCCTCTCTGGGCAGATGAATTTCTCTATTTCCATCTTGAAATTGCTCTCTTAATTTTCACTTCCCTCTCCCTCTTTCTCCCTCTTGCCCTCCATCAATTGATTAACACTTGAATTGATACTGTTGCATAATTTTGGATAATTTCTCACTCTGCCTCCGCGCATGAATTATAATTTGATCCTTCACTCATAGTTTTCGATTTCTTCCGGTTGTATCTCCCATGATATCTTGCGGTCTTTTGTGTTTTTTCCGCCGAATTCTAGGGTTTTGATCGAGAGGGAAATGAGGTATGTTTTCAGGGACGAAAAAGATGGCGTCGGCATGTTGGGGACCGGTCAGGCGATATGTTCGTATGAACAGGGATGATTCCGCCGCCGACGGCGAGATCTGTACGGACGACTCGCTTATCTGGTCCCGTGACCTCGAGAAACATTTCCTCGGCGAGTTCTCTTTTGCGGTTGTTCAGGCTAATGAGCTTAACGAGGACCACAGCCAAGTAGAGACTGGTCAAGCCGCCACCTTTATCGGCGTTTATGACGGCCACGGTGGTCCTGATGCCTCCCGTTTTATCTCCGATCATCTCTTTCTTCATCTAATGAGTGAGTTTCTTTATTTGGCCTTTAGATTATTCTTCATCAATATTCTTAACCGTCATTTGAAGTGCTTCCATTGATGCTTTCGTTCATTGTAGCACTAGTCTCGATTATTGAATTGCCGTTCTACGCCATGCTGTCTTCTTAGGCGGCGGCCATGCTCGCCGATGCGTTGTTCTTCCCAGATTTTCTCTGTCCTCGTGTCAATCGGAGAAATACCCATTTATTTAGTTATTATTGTCTTTACGACGAGGAGTCAGCTATATTTATTCAATAATAATAATTAAAAAATTAAATATATAGTGGGGATTATATCAAATAATTTAAATGATCATTTATTTTTTACTATTTATTCATCAACTATTAATTTTAATCGTTAAGTGGACGTGGGAGCTTTTTATCCAACCTAACCAAAAGAGTTTATTGGATTGGATGATGCTGATGGTTCACATGACCATAATGACTAGGAGATGCCGTGAAATACTTAAAGTTTTTTTGATATTATGATTGGCACATTTGTGACTGTCATTGTGCAATGCATTTTGAGAGTTAAAGCACATATTTTGCAGAACACTGACTGAATCATGCGTTCCTCTTGTGTATATATCTCAAGGCTGTAAAGCTGTTGATCTATCGAAGCTTGCATTTGATTACTAGCCAAACCAGTTCAATTGGCCTTCTTCCCACTAAGAAAACTCCTCTGACTCTGAAGAATTTGTTGTTTTCAGAGATTTTAGCCTTAAGCTGAGTCTCTTTGATTTTAGTCTCTAAGTAACACATGGTGTGTTGTTCTGGACCTATGCCATTTGTTTACAGGACTCGCCCGAGACAGAGGAACCATGTCAGAACATGTCCTCAGCGATGCCATTTCCGCAACAGAGAGTGGTTTTCTTAATCTCGTTCGAAGGACATATGCAATAAAGCCTGCTATTGCAGCCATTGGATCTTGTTGTCTCATCGGCGTGATATGGGGAGGGACATTATATGTAGCGAATTTGGGCGATTCACGAGCCGTGGTAGGCACTTTGTGTCAACCAAATAAGATTGTCACAGAGCAGTTGACTCGGGAGCACAATGCTAGTATGGAGGAAGTTAGACAGGAACTCAGGTCCATGCATCCAAATGATCCACACATTGTTGTCATGAAGCAAGGGGTTTGGCGAATTAAAGGCATCATTCAGGTTTGTCCTCTTTTACTTTTTGTTGCATTCATGTAAAGGTTTCCATTATTAGTTACACATGGATGAAAATATCGGTATTGGTATCGGTTATGACTATATTAGTACCGGATCATAGTTATAAATATCGGCAAATATGTATTGGTATTGGGCTTCCCAATATCGATATTTTCCAACACCACTTTAATTAATATATCAGAGATATATCATAATATATGCTGATACGACCGATATATCGGCTAGTAAGCTTACAACTTTTAGAATATTTTTTTTTTCAAAATATCATATACTAATACGTAGTATTTGATATGTCAAATACCGATAAAGTTATGACCGGTATCGGTAATGATATTTTCATCTATCGTATCGACTGTATTGGACGATATATATCAGTATCAGACGTATTGAATGCAATTTTTGTCAAATTAGAATATGAGAGAAAATATCAGCTGATATATATGATATCACAAATTAATCGTGGAATTGAAAAATTCCGGTATTATAGGGCTTGATACTTATATATACACTAGTTGATCTTTCAAATGGAGTGTGAGGGGGGATGTCAACTTTGTATATCGTGTGAATACTGAAAAAGCACGTTTCGGTGCTTACGTGTTTCGACCCCGTTACAAGTATAGCGGAAGCGACAATTAGTAATAAATTAAATATCCGATACACGTAAGGGATATTTAACTCTAAATGTAAACGGAACCAATTAACATGCACAATATTAACAACAATAAGCAATAATAATAAAGGCGCAATTTTTGGTGACGAAGTGAAAACTCGATACCCGCGGTATCGAGAAAAACACTCCGGGCTTCAACGGCCAGGGAAGCAATGCACTATGAAAATCAACTTACAGCCCGGGTGGTAACGACGCGCTAACCTAGCCGACTTACTCCCGACACGTGATCCCTACCAAGGAACTCCTTGGATTTGCCCGCGGCAACGGAATATTCTGTTTAAAATTGCTAAAATTACCCCTTACAGTTAAACTTTTTAGATTTAACATCTAAGGCCAACATGCTAGTTTTATTACTACACCTATTCTACTCTCATCTATTAAGACAATATCACATTTTACTCGGGATGTTCCTCATGCGGCTTTGTTTTGTTTACACGCCTTTATTCTTCAACACTTGACTTTAGCGATCAATATATGCAATCAAAATCCCTTCTTATAATATTTGTGCCATGGTTGTTTTCTTCTCTGCCTACTTGCCTAACAGGTATCTAGATCCATAGGAGATGCATACTTGAAGAGGCCCGAGTTCTCTCTCGATCCGTCCTTCCCCCGGTTTCACCTTCCTGAGCCCATTCGGCGCCCTGTGCTAACGGCCGAGCCATCCTTGCTCACAAGACTCTTACAGCCTAATGATCGGTTCCTCATATTTGCGTCCGACGGCCTTTGGGAACACATGACGAACCAGGAGGCTGGGGATATCGTCCACGGTGGGCCACGCACGGTGCGTTTCTCAATCCATGCTCTCTCTTTCACTCCCCCACGTTGTGTTTGATATCCTTCTTTTAATTTGTGAGACTAACTCCTAACTGCTTAATGAGAAAAAATATGGGGAAGTAAAGCCTTGTAAAATTGTGAATATAAAATCTATAGAAACCTACGAAATGTATTTAATTGATCAATATAATGTGTAACTTTGGAAGTAAAATTTTTTTGTCTGTGGGACTCCCACAATATTAAATAAAGGTTTTCACAACTTTCTACAGTTCTTCAAATTTTTTATGTAAAATCATAGAACCTTGAACAAAACATGACAAAATCTTCATGATTTTTTTTCTTAAATTAGTTTTTCAAGGTTTTAATTTGTATTGTCATCATTTTTACTGCCTCATGCGTACCTGAAAATACTATTTGACCTGGATCCTATTTTCGCCCATGCAGTGCGAGATTTGAAGCCGCTAATCGGTTTTCCATATACCACAAATAAGAAAAAGCTTTGTTAAGGGTCCTAGGATTGTTCTTAGAAAAATTTCTCAGATATTTAAATTAGTTTATACTCAATGTATTTAAAAAAAAATTAAGAAAGCGACTAACCTTGACTTAGGTGGAGGAGGCGACGTAGTATTCCTCGGTGCGAGTCATATTTGAGATAAGGGATGATGGCTGTAAGTAGTTATTTAGCAAAATATTGGGAGAAAATCTTTTTTTGTTAGCTGAGTACCTCTTCTTATCTACTTACTCAACCCAATAACTTATCGTCCTTTTTTTAGGCCAAGAGTGTCTGAGGAGAGTTTGTATTCCGGCCTACACTTATTGTCATGTCTTGATTAAATATATCTTTGGAGTACAAGATATTGGATCCATGTTCAGATATTAATAATTTGGCTCATGACGTGCGCCCTTAACACTCAGGGCTGGTGTCTCAGCGAAGTGGTGCCCTGGCCACAATCCTTGGCAGCGCCCCTTCCACGATCAATTCTAGCCTTTGACTCCATCAATTTTTAATACTTTTTAGGGCTCGCCGCTATTAAGTAAAGCTTTTTAGGCCCTGGGGTCAGTTAGTATTTTAGTTGGTATGGTATAATTTATTATGCTAAGATAAATAATTGTTTATACATTGCATATTATGCTCAGCTTTTTTTAAAATGGCTAAATTTTTGCTAATTTGGGCCGAATTATTGAGCCGATCACTTGGGCCGACTCGTTGAACCAAATTATGCTGACCCCTTTAAACCAACTCTCAACACCAGGCCCCTAACTTCTATATTTGAACATTAGACTCTGAAACTACAACTTCATGTTTATCAAATTTCTAGTATATTTACATCTTATGAGAATTTTGTATGTCGGGATGACCGTATTTGGAGAAGGTCTAGCGACTTGGTAGCTTGGCCCATGTGGCCAAGTTGGGGTTGGCCAAATACCGACCTGGGCATCCAAATTCTTAATTATCTGAACTCTTTGTTAATTCAAATGGTTTATTTTATAGTGCAATGGTCTAAGGTTGAACTTGGGTCATTCAGTACTTGGGTGGTCAACTAAGGGATCGACCATCAGCTGATTTAAGATAAATATGATTGAGGTAAGGAAGACCTCTTCGATACTTAGGGTTGTTTTCAGGAAGACCTCTTCGATACTCAAGTTAATTTATACTCGATTTGTTAAAAAAAAAATTAAGAAAGTCACTAATCTTGACTTCTGGTGGAAGAGACAAGATAGTATTCCTAAGTATGAGTCATATTTTATGTTAGAGATGATGGCTGCAAGTGTTTTAGCAGAATATCAAGAGAAAATCTTTTCTCGCTGGCTTAATGCCTCTTCATTTTTGCATGCCTAACTCAATGGCTCATTGTCCTTTTTATAGGCTAAGGGCACATGAGGAAAGTTGTATTTCTACATGCGTTCATTATTATGTCTTTATTAAATGTTTCTCTAGAGTACAAAATATCGAATCCATATTTAAATACTAAAAATGGTGGCTAATGCACCCACCTAACACTCAAGACCAGTGTGTTGGCACAAAATGGAAGACACGGTGACCGGTCGGACAGACAACTCAAACGCCAACAGAGATGAGCGCTCGGACGGACGGTAACAGTAGAGATAGAATAAGTGAGAAAACACACATGAGATTTTAATGTGGAAAGACCCTTCTCAATTAAGGAAAAAATTACAAAAGAATACACTATAAATAGTTGATTGTTTACAAGAATATTAGCTACACAAGCCAAACAAAGAAAAATAATCACAAGTGTATATCTCTCAATCTCTCTAGAAAAGTATCTCTTTCTCTATCTTTACAATAAAAGCTTGCCCACAACTCTTTCTACGCACGCTCTAGTGATGCACTAGTGATACACCCCACAAACAAAGGACACAAGTATATAGATATATACAAGAGGCTTAGTGGGCGGCCAGCCACCCTAGCAGTAGGGTGGCAAGACCATGCCTCCTAGGCCTACCACAGCAGGCGCACGCCTAGGCGCACGCCTGGCGTGCAGAGTGGCAGGCCTGTCGCCCATTAAAATTCGTAACCGCCTCAAATTTTCAATCAGGGTGGGTCAACTGCCCACTTGCAGATGCAGCTGTAGCTGTAGCAAGCCTACAAAAAGAAAGAGTCAACGCCTAGGTTTTCAGAGTTCTCGTCCATATTTTCAGCTACCTCTCAGACATGACTCCTCCAACTAGTCATCGTCCATTTTGACAGACTTCTCGAACTGATATTCTCGGACCTCTCCAAAAATCCGCGGACATTTTCTTCCACATGTCCGCGAACAAAATACTATGAAGGGAGTGATCCCAACAAATTTACCTTCACGACCGAGTGGGAGCGAAGTTAGTCAGACCAGCAATGTAATAACAAGCTTCCAACTTTTCATTTGGCAAAACCTTGGTTAACTTGTCCAAGCTATTCTCATCCGTCAGGACCTTTTCAATTAATAACTGGCTATCATCAAAAACATCTCTCACCTAATGAAATCGCACGTCAATGTGCTTTGACCTGGAATAGAATGAGAAGTTTTTGCACAAGTGAATGTCACTTTGGCTATCACAAAGGACTCGTACTTTTCTTACCTTAGACCCAATTCTTGGACGAACCTTTTCATCCACAGCATTTCCTTGTAGGCATCGATCACGGCAATGAACTCTGCCTCCATAGTCCAGAGGGCAACGTACTTCTGCAACTTTGACTGCCAAGAGACTGTCCGTCCCACAAATTTTACCAAGTACCCGGACGTTGATTTCCGAGAGTCAACGTCCCCGGCCATGTCTGCGTCCGTATACCCAACCAGTTGAAGCTTCTCCTCTCCAAAATGCAAACCCATCTTTGAAGTCCCACGAAGATATCTGAAAATCCACTTCAACGCGGACCAATACTCCATCCCTGGGTTTGAGAGAAATTGGCTGACAAGACCAACCACATAAGCAATGTCCGACCGCGTACATCAGACTGCCAATGGCCGAAGAGTAAGAAATCTTACTCATGCGTGCTTTCTCTGTGTCCGAGGACGGACATTGCTGCTTGCTCAGCCTAAAGTGGTTGGCCAGAGGGGTACTAACAGGTTTGGAGCTTTCTATGTTGAATCGCTGAAGCACCTTTTCAGCATAGCCTTCCTGGGACAATCAGAGCTTCTTGTCCCCTTGGTTACGAAATATTCTGATCCCAAAAATCAGTTTCGCCGGTCCGAGGTCCTTCATGGCGAAGGACTGCTCCAGTTGTTCTCTTAACTCCTTAATTCGAGCATTGTTCTGTTCGATAACTAGCATATTGTCCATGTAGAGGATGAGGATGACGAAATCGTTTTCGAAAAATCTCTGGACAAAGATACAGTGGTCGAAAGTAGTCTTATGGTATCCTCGCTTGACCATGACAGACTCAAATTTTTGATACCACTGTCTCAGAGGTTGCTTTAACACGTACAAGTTCTTCCTCAAACGACAGACCAGTCTTTCCTTCCCCTCGACCTCGAACCATTCTGGTTGCTCCATGTAGATCTCTTCCTCAAGATCACCATGAAGAAATGCTGTCCGGACGTCCAGTTGCTCTATCTCCAGATCCAAAGCTGCTGCCAGTCCGATAACCATACGGATCGAGGACATCTTGACAACTGGTGCAAATATTTTATCAAAGTCAACGCCCTTGCGTTGATTAAAGCCCTCAACCACAAGCCGTGCCTTATGTCTTGGGTGCAAAGTGTACTCGGTTGTCTTCAATCGAAAGACCCATTTGTTCTTCAGGGCCTTCTTCCCCTTGAGCAGCTTAACTAGCTCAAAGGTATGGTTCTCATGAAGGGAGGCTATTTCTTCCTTCATGACCTCAAACCATTTGTCCTTCTAAGCACTGATCATGGCCTCGCCAAAGTGCTCAGGTTCTCCCGCATCAGTGAGTAGAACGTACTCACTTGCTGGCAGGCGGACGGTTGGGCGTCTCTCCCTGGACGACCATCTCACAGGGGCCACCTCGGCCTGTTGAGGGGCCAGATCTTCAACCTGATTCTCCTGAGGGGTTGAAACCCCCTCATCATTGTTGCCGGCCATTCTTGGTCTATCGACCTTAGACTCAAGAGGTACAGGACGGATAGCTTCAACGACAACTCTGTCCATCCGAGAAGTGTTGGGTTGAGACTTCTTCTCTTTCCCATTGTTCTCGATGGTCCCTTCTTCAACAAAGACCACGTCATGGGATCGGACCAACTTCTTTTCTATGGGTCATAGAACCTATACTCAAGCTCATCATCGTCATAGCCCAGAAAGACATATTGCTTTGTCTTTGGCTCTAACTTGCTCCCTCATTTCTCGAAATATGAACAAAGGCTTTGCAGCTAAATGTCCGAAGATGGTTATAAGTTGACTCCTTCCCGGTCCAGATCATTTCTGGGACTTCCCTGTCCAAAGGCTTACTGGGCGACCGGTTGATCACGTGGGCAGCCGTCTTCAAAGCCTCAGCCCAAAAGGATCCCAGAAGCCTTGTCTCGGACAATAAGCACCTGACCCTTTCCATCAGAGTGCGGTTCATCCTCTCGGCCACGTTGTTCAATTGTGGCGTCTTCGGTGGAGTCCTCTGATATTTGATGCCATGTACTCTGTAATAGGTATCAAAAGTCCCAATATACTCTCCACCGTTGTCACTCCGAACGGTCTTCACCTTCCTCCCGGTCTCACGCTTAACGAGGACATGAAAATGTTCAAAGATTCCTGCGACCTGATCCTTGGTCTTGAGCGGGAACACCCACAACTTCCTCGAGCAATCGTCAATGAAGGAGACAAAATACTGTACTCCTCCAAAAGACCTTTCCGGGAGGGGTCCACACACATCTGTGTGGACGAGTTCTAGGACCTCGGACTTTCTGGATGATGCGTCTCCCTGAAAGGAGACTCTCCGTTGCTTCCCCGCCATGTAGTGAGAGCAAGTCCTCGGCCTTTCTTCTTTCAACTTTGGGATGAGACCCTTCTTGGCCAGATAACTCATACCCCTCTCACTCATGTGTCCGAGCCTTTTATGCCACAGGCTCGAGGACTCCATACATCTTGTGGCATTCACCTCTGCGACCTCGGCTGTGGCTTTCAACACATAAAGGCCTGTGGTCTTTCCTTCTCGGGCAACCACCATGGATCCCTTCGTCAGCTTGAAATCGCTGTCACAAAGGACGCTGCAGTAGCCTTTGTTATCAAGCCGTCCTACTGAAATTATATTCATACGAATATCCGGGACTTGTCAGACGTCCCTTAAAATCAGTCGGGCTCCATTATTTGTCACCAAGGAGACGTCGCCCCGTCCAATGATCACGGACGTCTCCATGTTGCCCATCTTTAACACTCCAGGGGCACACGGAGTATAAGTAGAGAACATCTCTCTCCTGGAGGTGACATATATGGATGCGCCAGAATCCACCACCCAAGCAGATGCCTGCTCGGCCACGGTCACAGAGTCCTCAGACTCGCAAGCCAAAAGGAGGTCACCTCCTGTGACAACGGAAACCGAGGACTCTTCCTCGCCTCGTCTCTTTTCACCCTATCTTTTCCAGCGTCTTCACGCTTTCATTTGTAATAAAACCTCTTGATGTGCCCCTTTTTGCCACAATGATGGCACTCTATATTCTGGTACCGAGAGAATGACTTACTCCCCCATTTGTCTTCAGACTTTGAGCCACGTCCTCTGCTCCTTCCTCTTGATTCGGTGACAAGGACCTCGAAGTGCTGAGAGGTAGACGTACCCTGAGATCGGCGTCTCATCTCCTCGTTCAGCACAACTCCTTTAGCAATCTCCAAAGTCACTACGCCGTCAGGAGCTGTGTTAGCAATGGTGATCCTCATGACCTCCCATGAGTCCGGGAGGGTTGCCAGGAGCCAGAGCCCAAGCACCTCATCCTCAAATTTGATCCCCATGCCACCCAGCTGGTCCACACAGCCCTGAAATTCGTTCAGGTGGTCAGCGATAGATGAGCCGTCCTTATACCGAATTTGCATGAGCTTCATCAAGTGAAAGATTTTGTTATTGTCGATCTTGGAGGCGTACAACTTCTGCAATTTCTCCTACAACGTCTTGGCATTTGTCTCTCCTCTAACGTGGTTGTACACGTTATCATCGACGAATTGTCGGATATAGCCGCATACTTGCTTGTTTTCCAGCACCCACTCCTCGTTCTATTTTGCCACCGGCTTTTGTGTGGCAAATACCGGGTTGTACATAGACTTCACAAAGAGCAAGTCCGACATCTTGCTCTGCTAAGTGTCAAAATTGGTTCCATTTAAGCAAGTCATTTTGCTTCCGGCCTCCATGGCAGCCAGCAACAAGGTCACCGTTCAAAGAACCACGTCTCTGATACCACTTGTTGGCACAAAACGAAAGACACGGTGACCAGTCGGACAGACCACTCGGACGCCAAAAGAGATGAGCGCTCGGACGGACGGACGGACAACAGTAGAGATAGAATAAGTGAGAAAACACATACGAGATTTTAATGTGGAAAGGCCCTTCTCAACTAAGGAAACAATCACAAAAGAATACACTATAAACAGTTGATTGTTTACAAGAATATTAGCTACACAAGCCAAAACAAAAAAAATAATCACAAGTGTATATCTCTGAATCTCTCTAGAAAAGTGTCTCTTTATCTATCTTTACAACAAAAGCTTGCCCACAACTCTCTCTACGCATACTCTAATGATGCACTAGTGATACACCCCACAANTCCTCAGACTCGCAAGCCAAAAGGAGGTCACCTCCTGTGACAACGAAAACCGAGGACTCTTCCTCGCCTCGTCTCTTTTCACCCTATCTTTTCCAGCGTCTTCACGCTTCCACTTGTAATAAAATCTCTTGATGTGCCCCTTTTTGCCACAATAATGGCACTCCATATTCTGGTACCGAGAGAATGACTTACTCCCCCATTTGTCTTCAGACTTTGAGCCACGTCCTCTACTCCTTCCTCTTGATTCGGTGACAAGGACCTCGAAGTGCTGAGAGGTGGACGTACCCTGAGATCGGCGTCTCATCTCCTCGTTCAACACAACTCCTTTAGCAATCTCCAAAGTCACTACGCCGTCAGGAGTTGTGTTAGCAATGGTGATCCTCATGACCTCCAATGAGTCCGGGAGGGTTGCCAGGAGCCAGATCCAAGCACCTCATCTTCAAATTTGATCCCCATGCCACCCAGCTGGTCCACACAGCCCTGAAATTCGTTCAGGTGGTCAGCGATAGATGAGCCGTCCTTATACCGAATTTGCATGAGTTTCATCAAGTGAAAGATTTTGTTATTGTCGATCTTGGAGGCGTACAACTTCTGCAATTTCTCCTACAACGTCTTGGCATTTGTCTTTCCTCTAACGTGGTTGTACACATTATCATCAACGAATTGTCGGATATAGCCGCATACTTGCTTGTTTTCCAGCACCCACTCCTCGTTCGATTTTGCCACCGACTTTTGTGGCAAATACCGGGTTGTACATAGACTTCACAAAGAGCAAGTCCGACATCTTGCTCTGCTAAGTGTCAAAATTGGTTCCGTTTAAGCAAGTCATTTTGCTTCCGGCCTCCATGGCAGCCAGCAACAAGGTCACCGTTCAAAGAACCACGTCTCTGATACCACTTGTTGGCACAAAATGAAAGACATGGTGACCAGTCGGACAGACCACTCAGACGCCAAAAGAGATGAGCGCTCAGACGGATGGACAACAGTAGAGATAGAATAAGTGAGAAAATACACACGAGATTTTAATGTGGAAATGCCCTTCTCAACTAAGGAAATAATCATAAAAGAATACACTATAAACAGTTGATTGTTTACAAGAATATTAGCTACACAAGCCTAAACAAAAAAAACAATCACAAGTGTATATCTCTCAATCTCTCTAGAAAAGTGTCTCTTTCTCTATCTTTACAACAAAAGCTTACCCACAGCTCTCTCTACGCATGCTCTAATGATGCACTAGTGATACACCCCACAAACAAAGGGCATAAGTATATATATATATATACAAGAGGCCTAGTGAGCGGCCAGTCACCCTAGCAGTAGGGTGATAAGACTACGCCTTCTAGGCCTGCCACAGTAGGCGCATGCCTGGTGTGCAGAGTAGCATGCCTGTCGCCCATTGAAAGTTGTAGCCGCCTCAAACTTTCAATCAGGGTGGGTCAACTGTCCACCTACAGACGAGCTGTAGCAGGCCTACAAAGAGAGAGTCAACGCCTTGACTTTCAGAGTCCTCATCTATATCTTTAGCTACCTCTAGGACATGACTCCTCCAACTGGTTCGCGTCCATTTTGACAGACTTCTTGGACTGATATTCTCGGACCTCTCCAAAAGTCCCCATCCATTTTCTTCCACCTGTCCGCGAATATTTTCTTCCACATGTCCGCGGACAAAACACCACGAAGAGAGTGACCCCAACACAGTGTCTTCGCTAGGTAGTGCCCCAGCCACAATCCTTAGTGGGACTCCTTCCGTGATCAAATCTAGCCTCTGCCTCCGTTGATTTCCAATACTTTTTAAGGTCCACCGCTATCAAGTGAAGCTTTTCAAGCCTTAGGTTTGATCAATCTTTCAGTCAACACATTATAGTTTATCGTACCAAAATAAATAATGATTTATACACTGCATATTAGGTTTTGTCTAAATTTACCTTTGATTTAGTTCAAACCATTAAACCGATCACTTGGCCAACCTGTCGGACCAAATTATGCCAACACTAGCCAAACATAATATATTTTTGAAAATTACTCCATTTTATAGATATTTTCTTAATTTTATACATTAAAATGAGGATACTCAAAACAATTCAGTTAATCTCTTACCCCATTTTCACCAGGGAGCTGCAAAGCGACTCATCAAGAAGGCGCTGCAGGAGGCTGCAAGAAAGGGGCAATTGAGATACGAGGAACTCGTAAAAATCAACAATGGCGACAGGCGGTGCTTCCACGATGATATAACGGCAGTGGTTGTCTTCTTGGACCACGAGTCCCCGGGGAAGAAGACGGCTCTGGTCCCTCAAATATCCATACAAGGGTGTGTTGACACTGACCGGCCGTCAAAATTCACCATCTTGCAAGACAGAATCGTCTGAGTGCTCATACGCTGCAGGTGTGGCATATTCAACCTTCGAAGTTTTTCTAAACCCATTTGTCAAGTTATGAAATTTTTATTTTTATTATTACTACTATTTTTTTTAATTTTTTTCCTTTTTTTTTAATTCAAAATAATCAAACAGATACTTCTGTTGTAGACTTAACCCCGGTAATCAATTGTATCAGAAGAGAAGAAGAGGGGCTCAGATTGTAATGTAAAATCCCTACCAAATAAGATTCAATACAATATCAGGGGATTTGAAGAGTACCACACGACCTTTTGGTCTTCAAACTTCAAATTCAAACCATTAGGGAGTCTCTCTTACTTCATATATAGTTATTTTTAAGACATTTTTAAGTCGCTTTATTTAACACGTCATTTAATTTGTTTATCTATTTTATATGAACTAATAATATGAATGAATTAATTTTGTACCACATGAAATTAGTTGATTAAAGGATTTCTCATAGTTGGTCACATATTATGTTCTAGCTCTAATAAAGTCCTCCCCCTGATGAGGGCTAAGGGTCCGAGAGATTGCCCAATACATGGTGCATTGATAGAGATCAGGGCTATCATTTTGTGGGGCCTCGGGAAGGCTAATCCTGCCTTTGACCTAAGCAATAATGAATTGTGCAAATCTGATAGAGTCAAAAATTCCGTCATGTTCAAGCACAATTCCGTTCCTCAAGCGCTAATATCCAGTACACAGTTGCTGCCAAAGAAATCCTGAGGACAGCAAAATTCTTGTCCCAACATTTGAGACTTGCCCAAGAATTGCCATTCTTCCCACTTCTCCCGAGGCCAGCTATCCCTACTGGTCCATCTCAACAGAGCTCCTAAATTGCTTTTAGAAGGAGCGTTTAAAAAATCGATGAGAATGAGATTCCGGGCTTGTCTAACAGAAGATGAATAGAAAATCACATCTGCCACAGTTCCCTATTTCTTTAAACACAGTCATCCTCTTTAGCGAGATGATCATCCTTACATTGTTTCATTCTGCCACAGTATTAAAGAAAAGTCTCCAAAAGCCAATGTATTTAGGCACGTTGTCTGAAGAAGTCCCTCTCCTTTAAACACAGCTGGATATACCCCTTCGGAGCATTTTTTCCGTGGTGATGAGGACCTCCCTCGATGGAGAGGAGGGGAGAGGAGAGGAGATCGATTTGGCAACATTCAAGAGCAGTTTTAGCTACCAGGACATTCTCAGAAAAATTTCCAACCGAGGTGTTCAACTCCTGCAACGCAGTCTTTACAGCTGTTAACTTAGCATCAGCTTTAAGCATGGGGTATATCCAATAACCTTAGTGCCCCAAGCTCGAGCAACAGTTGCAAGAAATTCCGGAGGGCTCTCACAAAGGAAATTATTAAATTTGATCGAGCGTCTCCTAGACTGTCACTCCTGGTCACACAAAAAAAATATATATATAATTGGAGTGCTCAAAAATACCAAGAGAAGAAAATAAACCAAAAGATTGCGATATATCAGCAATCCAATCATTGTTGACAAGGATCCGGTCTAGCTTTCTTATAGTAAAGTCACTCGTCTCCCTCCTATTGCCCCAAGTGTAGAAGCCGGAGGCTTTAAGACACAATTAAGAATGCATTTTCCAAAAGCCTTCACAGAGGCTTTATAAAATCCACCACCCAGGATTTCATTCAGGGAGATGACTACATTAAAATCCCCAAGCAACAACACCCAGGGCCTCCGTTGGACGGACTTAGAAATAGCTTCCAATGAGTTCCACATTGTTCTGTGCTTTACTTAATCATTGGCACCATACACAAAAGACAATATCATAGAGCATGAATTCACTTTAGAGATCACCAAACAGTAAATAGAGTTTGGAGAGAGACAGAGACAGGGTTTCATCCAACCCATGTTCGGACAACACCACTAAATTGATTATTCATCTCCCAATGTCATCCATCTGCATGTTTGGATGAGTTGGGTTGAGCATTGCATCTCTGCACCTTTGTTTCCACAATCCGTGAACATGATGTTTATTGTTTCAAAAAGTGCTTAAATTCCCTTTTTTAAGAAGACCATTGAGGCCCCTCATGTTCCACCACGCAGTATTGATCATTATTTAATCACAAACGAGGGGATTCAATCCTGGAATTAAATGCTTACTAGTTATACTCTTTTGAGTATCATCAATTCCAGGAAGAATTGAGACTACCCCCTGGCAGCTATTCTTTGGATGCATAGAAGAGGATGATGTTGGAGGATGCAAAGAGGATGTACTAGCCTCTGAGATCACCTTATTTTTAAGCAGATAATTGCAAAGAACACAATTCTCCAAATCACTTGGGTTGGTCACCACCCATTCTGGTTAGGATCATCCTTATTCAGGATCCCAGATGGGATGGAGTTCACAAACTTCATGCTATCAGGAGCACTAGAGCCCCCCCCCCCTGTTGCTCCTCAACAATTACCAGCTTTTTACATTTGGAGTGTGAATGACCATAAGCCTTGCAGTGAGAGCAATAATACAGCTTCAGCATATATTTTACTTTGATCGAAGTGGTAAGTTCCTTCCCAGTTACTGGGTCAACTCCAACAATCAGCTCAATTGAGTCCGGAAGGTTCAAACTAATCTCAACGTCCACTCACACACGAGCAAATCCAATTCTGGTTAGGCTATCCGTTTGGGAATCAGCAAAGAACGGGATGCCTATAACACTTGCAACATAGCTGAGTCCTTCCTTAGTCCAGAATTCAAGAGGAAGGTTAAGATGCTTAACCCAGATTGGGATATTCTTACGAACATCCTGTAGGAGAGTCATAGACGGTTGCCACACCTTAAGGAAGATGGGGAAACTAGCAAACTTCCAGGGGCCTCCCCCACAAACTCTGTGCAAATTCTCAGAGTCCGAAAATTCAGGAAGAAAAACTCTGAAGAGTTGCACAAAACTCTCGACAGTCCCATTTTGGTCCACACTTTTTTGCAAGGGCTTCAACCGTCTGAAAGCTAGGCCTTGCACCAAGGAAGTAACCCACAACTCCCATAGTTTAGCACCCTACGGACCGGGGTGGAATCACAACCCTCTTATGACCTCGAACACAAAGAGGGAAGAAAGACAAATGGTTTCTATGAGCCGGAACCGACTCTACAACCACAATAGCCCAGATCTTACCGTCTCTAACAGACGAAATCAGCTTTGGGTGAACAGGACTCATCAGAGGAGGGAAGGAAGAAGGGGGTATATACCTCAGCGATTCGTGAGCAGCACTGGAGACTTCGATGCTCTCAGAAATCAGAGCCTCAACTTCAGCAGAGAAGTCAAAACCCGGTTTCTCACCCAAAGCCAAAAGGTCACAATCCTCCAAAGATCTGAAAAAATTAATGAGCTCCAGCACACGATTAGGGAGAGAAGGAGAAAGGCATGAGGAAGAAGAAGATGAAAGTGGTATCGGAGAAGGACAATGCGGGCTACCTGACGCATGAAGGGGAAGACTAAGAAGAGAGGGAAAAAAC
>JAODPA010118106.1:0-18510 GCA_025585075.1 Nepenthes mirabilis | reverse complement strand
ATATATATGTTTATTTCTTTTTTTTTTTTCAAAAAAAGTTACAAAAGGATAATATCAAAAATATATTCCAATCCAAAAATCTCTTACACTTACGTTATTTGAAAGAATTTCGAGAGCGTTGCAAAAGAGAGATTCAAGGGGAAGAGCTTTAGCCGAGAGAGGGAATTAAAATGGTGAACTACACTCTGATGATCAGTGCCGATCTTGAGAACCTCACTAATCTTCAACCTCAAGGTGGTTGTGATGATCCAGCCTTCGCTTACTACTTCAAGGTCTCTCTTTCCATCGCTCTCTCTCTTCAACAGCTTTTACCCTTTTATTGTTCTGTTCCTTATTTGGGTTTGTGGCGATCATAATATTTGTGTCTGTGATGTTGGTTTTATGCGTGTAGTTGAAATGTGGGAACTGTGGGGAAGTGAGTCCAAAGGAAACGTGTTTAAGCTTAAACGAGACTGTTCCTATCCCTAAAAGTAGGGGTACAACTAATCTTGTTCAGAAGGTTCGCTATTCAATCTCTCTCTATCCGCACATGCCTTACTTTATAAATATACTTCCGAAGTATCGGATTGGTTTCAGCAGACTCTACAATTTGTTTGCTGTTCTGATTCTTGTTGGATTGGTTGACTGTTTAGTGCACTAGTTATCCACCTTGTAATCGTGTTCTTGTGAGCTTTAATTCAGAAGAAATGGATTTATGGAAGGTGGAATAAACTCATTGTTGGACTTGTTTGCACTGGTCTTTTCCGGGATGAATATTTTTCCCCTGCATTCCATTACAGGTGAGAGAAGAATGAATGTTTGAGGTGAATACCTGAACGCTTTTTAAGAGATTGGCTGAGAAAATATTTGAATAGAACGAGGGAGCGAGAGAATGACACTAATGGGACCTTTATAGGTTCAATTTTGAATTTCATTGCTATAGGTAGCTGAGTTAATATAATCTTCTATGTGTCAACAAAATTATCAGCTAGCCACATTAGCTAACTGGGAACTGATGAACTAATCCTTTGGGAAAATATTGAGTCCTCCATGTGTGCAACAGGTTTAACAAGTTTGTATTCTCTCATGGCTTATTTAATTTACTTTTTTCTAGAATTATGCATCTCTTCAACTCCTTGTGATTTGGCTTAATGTCAGTTCCATATCAGCTTTTCATTGTGAAAATTCTCCTGTCTTGACCACTTCCTTTCGGTAAAGTTCTCAATGCATACAAGATTGCCTCATCCTTGAAAGGGCCCCTTGTTTGCAAAATCAAAATTAGGAAATCTCATATAGTTTTTGCATGTAGCATATTTGTAGAAAAAATGAGCCTTTTTTATCGATTAGGAGTGCAGAAACCTACCTGGATGCAGCCTAAGTAAATGCATATGGGCTGACAATTTTTTTTTGCTGTGGGAGCATGAAGCAACACATTCTGATAAAACTGCAAGCAAGTACTATTGAATTTTTGGTCATTTCCTTCTGGGTGCTATAACAAACGGATAGTCATTGAGAGGACGCGCGATATTCATGTGAGGATCAACCGAAGGTTGGTTGAGGGTCATTCAAGTGGCACACGATGCTAAAGAGTCGCGCGATATTCGTGCGAGGGTTGGTCGATGATCGGTTAAAGGTCAATAAAGTGGCACACGATAGGCACCTAATTCACACATGTGCACTGATTCAAGATTAGGGACGCTCGAAAGACACCCGAGAGGCACACATGGGCGCATTGGTCAGATTGAGACCACCTGAGGTGCGCCTAAGAGGGTACTTGTGCACTGATTACAGTGGGATTGCATGTGATGTGAGCCTAATGGGCACTTGAGCGTCGTTCCTAATATAAAATCGTGCCTAATGCGATTTTAGGTTATCCAAAATCATTTTTGACACAAGAAGCGCTACGCAGAGAGAGAGAAGAGGAAGAGGTTTGACATCTGATTGAAATCCGATTTGAGTTCCGTTCTTCACGAATGTTAGATACGTTGTTTTAGAGTGGATTTCTAGAATATATTTCATTTGGTTGCTCTTATTTTTTATTATACTTTCTCTTATGAGTTGTTAGGTGTATTGAGAGATTTGTAATAAGCCATTCTTCACTCGGAATTGTAGGGAAGGGATTTTGGAGGAAGTTACTTTTAATTGGCATTATTATTATAGTGAATTTATTTAGTATTTATCTTATAATTTTTTCCTTAGTTGAAAAATGTTTTCCACGTTAAAAACGTTTTGTATTATTGTATTTCTTATACTTATGAGTTTGGTAGTTGACGTTTGATAGGGGGTTCAGATTTGTTCTGTTGCGTAGGATTGTGCATGTTCTGGTTGAATCCTTACAAACACTTGATTTAGGTTATCAAGGCCCTAGGTCCTTATGGATCAGTGATATAACATGAAAAATACTGGTCAAGATATGATAAATCATTAAAAAATTCTCCTTCTTACATGGCATTCAGAAGTCAAAAGTAGACTGCCTAACCTAAATGGCATTTCAGCACTTTAGAATCAACCCCATCATAAGCAATAGCTAACTTTTTATCAACATTGTACCAAGATGGAGATTTGTGAAGAGAGGGAGGAAGAGGGACTGCTGCTTGTTGGTGGTGGTTGAGGCTCCAAATTGGTTTTGTAAGTCTAGGGAACGGATCTTGAAGGAATTCTGGAGGTCAAATGCTTCAGTAATGCAGTGATTTGGGTTATCATTGGAAGCAATGATAGAGGTTCATTTGCTGACATTGGGCTTCATGTGGTAGGGTAAAGTTTACTATCTTCATGGTTAAGCGTGTGGGGTGAAGAGGGAGCATGTAATCTAGTGTGTCAGAATTTCTTGAACTTTCAGGTCTTATTCGCAAGGGAATGCTGTCCATCGCAAAGGTTGACAGTGGCTTTTCAGATTTTTCGTAATCTGTCTGTGGTGTAGGTCAAGGTCCTCCTGCTTGTATGTCAAGTGATGTGGGGTGCTGATTCTGTTTAAGGTTGGAGAATATAAATAAGAATGCACATTCCTTGGTATGAGTCCATTTAGCCCAAATTGAATCTCGCCATATGTGATGAGCCTCCAAAGTTGCTAAGCCACCAAAGCTTGGTTACAAGCAGAAGCCTTTTTTGATATAATGGCCTCCTTTTATTGTACGAACATTTTCCCAAGCAACCTTTGCTGAGTTTTTTCATTCAAAGTCACCATGACAATGAAAATCCAGAGCAAACTGTCCACTTCCTTGATAATATCTTTGGGGGAGAATGAAAATAGATATCCAATAGACATGTAGTAGTAAGTTTGTAACCTGCTAGATATCCAGAGGGCCAAGATAACTAGTCGTAACCTGCTAGATATCCAGAGGGCCAAGATAACTAGTCGTAACCTGCTTCCAAAGGACAGGAATCCATTGTGCCAACATGAAATTCTGCTGGTTACTTATCAATAACCACATCTGTCACTCCTGGTAAGTTTTTTAGAGATCAATGGTTCCTCCAGATAGTGAACAGGCTGGGTACCTGATAGAGAATAGGTATGCTATCTCGCTTGAAATCTCTGATGCCGCTGAACTCTTCTACATTGGAGTTATTTGATGTGCCTATGGAAATTTCACTTTTGTACTTATTTTGATGTAGGGAGGGGAAGGTAGGGAAGAGAGACAAGAAAGAGATATTAGAGGGGTAGAGATAAGAAAGAGAAGAAATTAAGGGGGAGAAAGGGAAGGAGGTTACAAACACTTGATCGCATTCAATATTTCAAAATATTCATCAATGTTTTTCAACAATAGAAGTAGGGATTATTATATAGAGAACCCGATATCTAAAAAAATTGAAAATAAAATCACCACCAAAGAACTCCTAATTGAAAAATAGAATCAAAGGAAAATACAATAAAATCAAATCTAATTAATAATCAAAATTGTTATGGAAATAAAATCAAATTTAATTTGGAAGGCAAATCAAAGCAAATCTTCTTATTGGATGTCCGCATTAATTCTCCCTGAGTGGCTGGAATTCGATCCCCTCGAGTTAAAACTTTTGTAGTGAATTTCCCACGCGCAAGCCGAGTAGCGGTGCAAGCGGCCATCAGTGTTGAGAGACACGTGGAAGTAGAGCCGAAATCGAACTAAGCCACTAATGTCGCTTGAAGGAATAGGATTTGGGTTTGGATATGTGCAATCCTGCGAATTCTAATAGAGGTGCAATATATCAGGATCAAACTAGTGGTGTGTCTCGCGAGCAATCCAAGTACTCTCGGGTTCTATCCAGCCAATCTATTTAACAAGGAAGCATTGAATTGCTCCATCCCTGGGAGACATAAGCTGCTCCTCTAAAACAGTATCAATTTTATCATTGTGTGTCGGGAGGGTGGAGAGGTGTGTAGAAAAAAGTCGATATGCAATATGTGGTGTGTCGGGGGACACGTAAAAGGGATCAACTGATGGGTGAAAACCGAGAAAATTGTCAACATAGAAGGTAATGTCAAAAGGAGGTAAAATATCAATAACATATGTAGTTGACCCGAACCGCTGTAAAATCTTAAATGGACTAGCACTACAAGTATGCATTATAGAAACCGGCCCATATAGACGCTGCTGTGGTATGATCTATATCATAACAGAATCTCCAATATAAAAGGCAATATGGATTTTATGCATATTAGTGTGAAATTTACATGAGGTATGAATTGTTTCCAAATATGTATTAATCTCGATATGTAAGTCATGAAGATGTGGTGCAAATGTTTTGGCCATTATGGATATACGAACATGTTGGAACATTGGGATACGACCTAATATTTTTAGAAAGGCTTCAAGAATAATATCAGCAAACACAATAGGCTCGATGATGGCTACATGATCACATGCTGTGAGACTAATAATATGTAATCTTTTTGTCTCTACCACAGCCTTTGTTCTATTGAGAGTCATCGATTTTGGGGGTAAAAGATGGACGTGAATTTTCTTGCCGTTGTGAACAAAAGAATAGGAATTAGAACAACTTTTAATTGTGGCATCCAAGTCGTATAACTAAGAGTGCCTGAGAATGACATGACCTACATCCATTAGTATAACGTCACACCAAATGTGATCTTTGTACTCTAAAAATTCAATGGGTATAAAACAACATTATTTTAACTGATATAGAAGATTTATCAATCCAAGAGACGCTATATGGATTAGGGTGTGGGACCGCTTTTAATTCCAAACGAGAGATAATGTTAGCAGAGACCGCATTGATACAACTACTACTATCTACAATAATTTTACAAGCCTTTGCATTTACCTTAATGTAAGTGTGAAAGATAGCGCGACGACGCTAATCGTCAGTCGCTTTTGACTACGTCAAGGTGCATCGTATAATGCTTAGAAATGGCTTATCAGGGACGGACGATTGGGAGTTTAGGCTAGAGGAGTTAGTATTGAAGCATCCCACAAATGTGTCAATATCATTGCCATCTAAGTCATCAAGTTCCTCCAACTTGGGTTCATATATTTGTTCTTCAAGGGATTCCTTGGTTATTTCATATTGTCCGTAAATTAATAAGACTTTATCGGGACATTTAGAAGAAATATATCCAAAACCTTTACAATTTAAGCATTGTAATTGAGAATTTCTGTGTAGGGTTTCAACACTGTTTTCTTGAACTTCCCTTGCTGGGGAAATGGTGGATGGAGGGGGTCCTAGGACAGACTTAGAGATCGCAGTAGGAGTGTGATATGTTGATTGACAATACGGTGTCCTAATAACTAATTCGAAATCTCGGACCAAATTATACGCATGGTCCAATGTGGTAACTCCACAGAAATTATTGATGTGACATCTCATTCGAAAATTATCGAATTGAGTCATATACTCAGTTACAGATTGACAATCTTGTCGAAGCGCATTCCACTGGTCGAGTAAGTGGCGACTATAGGAGCGGGGTAAATACTTCTCTTGAAGGCGTCGTT
Organism: Nepenthes mirabilis; assembly: GCA_025585075.1. Lineage (NCBI taxonomy): Eukaryota > Viridiplantae > Streptophyta > Magnoliopsida > Caryophyllales > Nepenthaceae > Nepenthes > Nepenthes mirabilis. Next base: position 12,601 of record JAODPA010118106.1, on the reverse strand, counting down.
TCATTTCGGCTTAACTCCGAGCAGAGGTGGCCTAACGCCTGACATGGAGGTCTTCAACACTTTTCCAATATAATTGAGCATTTCCAGTCAACTTAAGGTTAGCGAATTGAACTGTCCTGCCTTCTGACATGCCATACCATTCAAAAAAATGATCTATATCCCGGACTCATTGAGTGAAAACTCGAGGGTCTAAGCAGCCATCAAAAGTAGGGGCATCTAATTTGATATTTTTAAAAAGGTGATCATCTGGGTCCCGCTCTTGATTAGAGTGTTGGGGTTTGTAATTGCGTCTATGAGGACCTTGACTACCTTGTCTGCGTCGGTGAGCCTTATTATGAGATGCGTCAAAGTTGTCAACATTCGATGAGTGAGGCCCTATTTCCAAAGTAGCAATTCGATTTGCGAGATCTAAATTGGTTTGACGAGTCGTAGCTAGGTCAGTTTGAATGGCCATCAGGTGGTCTTGCAATTATTGTTGGTGGGAAACTAGTTGGGCTAATTGTTGACTCAGAATTTCAAATTGGTTAGAGTCCATGATTAGGTTGGGGTTATTATGAGAAATAATTGACCTACTTCACAAGTGAATGTAATACCAATACAACTAACGGAATTGAGATTAATAAGCAATTGAGACTATCTAAGTTAATCAATATTTTTTTTTTTGGTGAGATTTTATATGGTTTAGATCATGCAAACTAGTATTGCTACTCTATTAAAATTATAAATCAAGAATCAATTGCAATAAGGGTGTGTCAAATGTAAGGTAGTGAGATGATGTGAAAGAATTTTTTTTTTTTTGGGAATAAAATTGTATACGCAGATAAGATTAAATACTATTAAAGATAAATAAAATATACTACTTAAAAAGAAAATGGAACAAACACACCTAAAAATGATCTGACTTGCTTGTTGAGACTTCCTTGGAGATGATCTGATCTTCTTGTTTGAGACTGCCTTGTGAGGAGAATCTACTACTATCTGAATTTTATCGGCTGTGTTTTTTTATTTACTTTTTTTTTTCTTTTTTTTTTTCTAGAATGTGACATAATGGGCCCTTGTTTTTCTCAGAACTATGGCAACGTTTGCTTGGGAATTTTGGATGGCTCTNCATAAATCAAAATAAAAAAATAGAAAACAATAAAATATGTGCAAAATCTCATATTTCAAATGTTCTAAATAATCGAAGGTCCAAATGCCAAAGTCCAAATATAATTTCGTATTTAGAATTCATAATCTGTATACAAATGCCAAATAATTTAAATGTAAGAAATTATTCAAAGGCTCAAATGTACAAATTTCATAAATCGAGAAGTCTAGAAGTTGAAAGCACAAAAATTCGATAATTTTTAATATCAGTTAGAGCTTGCGATTCTCGAAGGTCAACTTAAATATCAAATGCAGGTAAAATATCAAAAATCCAAAAACTTGTTAAAATCTGATAACCAAGAACCAAAAAATTAACTTCGAGGAAGGGTACTCGTATTCTCTTTAACCTTAGGCTAAATCACTATTATTTAAACCTGTAGGCGAGTTATCTGTATATTCTTCTCTATAGAAGGGGTTAGACGCCATTTTCTCTTTACACCCACAAATGATAGGTACAATCCTCAATTATATATATATATCAAGATGTTCGAATATATTATTCCGCTTAATTCTTTCCAATAGTTCTCAACAAAATACCAAATCAGGGGACTCTATAACAAATGTCCAAAAATTTTTTCTCTATGTCGGAAAAGTACAAAATATCCACTCTGGAGAAATATAAATATAAAACTTTTCACCCTATTAAAAAATACAGATATCGAAACAAATAACAAAATGGAGTTTGACCTATAGCACATATATGGACTATCACATGCAAGGTCCAAATGCACAACTTTATGATTTTTCCCTTGGAGATATTTCCATTTATGAATGTGATACTTCAAATACTCACTTAAGTTGTACAAAATGAACAAATTATTCAAATAGTTGGTAAAACTAAAGCAAAACCTCAAAATCTTCAATAAAAGTCACATGTTTGCAACAATAATCAAAATAAGGAGGTGAAGGGTCCAGTACGAACATGGGCCAGTAGGAGCAAGGCCCAACCAGTAGGAATGAGGCCTAGCCAGGCGATAGGGGCCCCAGGGAATTCCCGCAAGGCCCAGCACCACGAGATAGAACTTGAGCCGGACAGGCCACGTCGAGGCCCACCAGACATTGCCTGACACACGCCCAATCACTATCCGCATGTCCTCCCCCCATGGTGGTTGCAGACTAGTAGCTCAGGAGTTGCCGGCTCAGGTAATGTCAGCTAATGGCAGATGAAGTCAACTCTGACAAGCTGTGACACCCGCCGCCCTGCAGTGGCTCAGCCAATCCTAGTGAAAGGCGACCAAACCCATACTGGCCACGCTCGTCGACGGTCCCCTCGTCGCCACAAGGCGACAACTGCTACCACCAGCACTTAGCGGCCGGCGAATCCAGGCAGGACACCTATCACAGGGTTCCCGTGCCCAAAACCTCATCCATGCAGCTTACAAATACCTCATCGTACACTGGAGTGAGAAAAGGAAAAGAGAGTTTATTCAACCAAGAGATCCGAACATCAAAAACCATTCGAGGGGTCTCAAAGTATATTCGGCTAAGCTTCGAAATAAAACGCGAGGAGAAGGAACCAGTTTTCCTCCCTCCAACACCGCGACTCTAATTCGGCGATCTTAGTGAGCCACTTTCCGAAGTGCACGAAAGGAGCCAAAGCCTCCTCTAACTCACTTGCACACCGCTTACATATAAATATTTGTGTATTTCACATCATGTTTACCTTCACGCTTGTATTTTTCCATTCCCGGGGAAAGATTTCTGATTTGAACGTCGGAAGATTTATGGTGGGAACACTTCCCGCTGTCCTCTAACCTATTATTTATAATTTGTGGTACACAGGGCCCAAGTTGAAGGACGTGGAGACCGAACCCGTTTGACCTCGACGCAACGTGAGGAATGTGAAAGCTTTGTAATCCGCACGGAAACCTGAATCCGGGGACGCATCAGGAAGTAAAGGGTTGCATGCATCTCAAAACACAAAACGTAAACAAAATTAGAAGGAATTTGAAATAGATTAAAGATTGGGCTTAAAAATATTTGCCTTAACCTTTAAATTTGACATATCTGACAAATTAATGTTTCAAAATCACATTTTTTCTCTTTTTCTCTCTCCCTTCTTGTCCTTTCATGTGAAACTTGTTAGAAACAATGCATGCGCTGCTTTTATATCTAAATTGGTATGCGAGTGTCGGTTAAGCCCGCGTCAGACACCTCTCAAACTCTCAAGCACGCACAGGCACTGCATTAGGCGCAGCTCAAGTGTACGTATGCTACTGGAACATGCATAAGTGCCCTAGTGGTGTTCCTTGAGCACATACATTCTGCCTGAAATACACATGAGCGCCCATTAGGCACAGGTCTAATACCCAAATTCAATTTTTCATTAAATTTTTATTGTACAATTATTTTTAAATGGACCCAAAATTAATTGATGACATCAAATGTTATAATTAAAAACTAGGAACTACTTTTCTTGCCCTTTTTTGTTTATGGTGCCCATGGAGAAGTTTTGAGCAAGTAAAGTATTATTATTGATGTTATGACTTGCTACGAAAGCATTTTGGGGATCAACAAGAAAGGGTAGAACCTTTTGAGATTATTTTGTAGATAATATTACATCAAGAAATAGATCGAAATTCAGAAACTTGAGAAGAAGAAGGAACCTTGGCTATCAGATATATGATGTTGGTGTTCACTTGTTTGAGAAGACAACCATTGAGAAAGAAGTCCTTAATTGCATGTGAGATGAGCGGGCCAACAATACTCCAAGCTTCCTTGAAGAATCCAGCAGAAATTGCATCTGGATTTGGTGATTTAAATCTCCAATATGGTGGAAGATTTGTTGGATCTCCAAATCAGTGATAGGGGCATTTAAGATCTTCCTTAAGGTGATCAGGAACCTCTGGGAACTGAACTGTCGCAGATCCTTCTTGATAAAATGAGCCAAAGAGTCTGAAGAGCCAAAAAGAGTTTTGAAGTATCTTGGAATTTCCTCATTCACTTCATCTGGTTTAGGGTGGGCACATAATCATCTTTGGTAAGGATCAGGATACTGTTTTTTATCCCTCTGCAATGGATCTAAAAAAAATATTTGCTGCACTTATCACCTGCACTAAGCCATTTGATTTTTGCCTTCTGTTTAAGCAACGATTATTCATGGGAAGTGGCTTGGATAAACTCAAATCTCATCAAAGTCTCTGCTGCAATTACTATAGTGTCTCTAGGGGAATTCCGCATATCAATTTGGCATTTCTCAAGCTCTTCCGTTGCCTTGGAGACAGCCAACGACACACCCTGTCCCTGCATTTGGGCCGTTCAGAACTGATCTGACCAGCATCGGTTTGGTGCAAACCTGAAACATTAGGAGCCCCTCCACTTGACTCCCTTCATGTTCCTTGGACAGAAGAATGGAACTGTGGGTGCTTAGTGAGAAAATGGTCAAATTTAAAGCTTTCCTTGTGCTGCTGACTAACATCCTTGGAGATGATGTGGGTGAGTTGTCCGAGATACAGGATCAGGGAAGGAGGCTTTAAGTCAAGGTGAAGCATCAGCCTAGAATAATTCAATAGTATGCAATGAAGTTTCCTGAAGGAGTGATCATCTTGCCGGTTGCTCTGCAAATAATGGTATCCCTCATAGCAGAGGTCTGATAAGTCATAGTTATCTAGGCAAAAGTTGAGAATGGGATAGCATTCATATGAAAATTAACTCCTATAGCCTTGGATGAGTTATAGAACATTAAAGTCACCCATGATCACCCAGGTTTCATTTTTCAGTTTTGAAGCTAACAACCCAAAGAGTTCCACAAAACCACCATTCCATAGCCAAGTTGGAACTAGAAACAAACGTGGTGGTATAGCTGGTCTGGGCCTCTAAACTTTTAATACAAATTGCATTAACCGGTGTTCAGTTGAGGTGATACTGTGATCAACAGAAAGAAGATCCCATCCCACTGAAATTCTCCCCACCGAGTTGGGGCTTTAATTCATGTTCAATTTTTATCGTTAGGGTACCTGGCTATGGTCTCTGATGTCTTTCCTTCTCTAACATTAGTTTTCATCAATGAGCAAACCTGAATCTTCATGTTGGAGGAAATGCTCAACTTTCTTTGACTTGAGAGTTCTGTTAAGGTCTCTAACATTCCAACATATAATATTGATCATTTGATACCGTTAAACAGGCTATTAGATCTTTAAGCCCCTTAAGTGGTTTGTTGTGGGAAATTTTGCTTACTGACGGAGTAACTTTGGCTACACTAATTCAGACTGCTTATTTCCAGTAGGAAGCAATATCAGATGGTTCTTCCTCAACGACCAGAGGACTGAAGGAATTGGAGATGACCAAAGGAGCTCCTGAACTGGTAGAGGATTCCATTTGCTCAGACAAATGCTTACATAGCACTGATTGCTGGCTGAGACTGGGAGGGAAGTCTCCATGAAAAGTTCCTGATCTGGAACAGGCGAAAGTGTATCATTTTTTGGATGTGCCTTGCTAGCAGTTGAGAATGGATTCAATACTATGCACAGGCAAAAGTGTATCATTATCGCACTGTGAATTGTTTCATGCCACATGGATTTATGCAATGATTGATTAAATGAAATCATCTCTACAAAGCACCTTGAACGAAATTGGTGGGCCCTTTACAGTATTTAGTTCCTCTAAAAAAGTTTTTATAGCCCAATCTTGTCATCAGTTTTGGCACTATTCTTGTCTGCATTTGAAATCTCATCTATGAACTTATGTGTTATTTTATTTGGATCTTCTGCATGGTTTTGGTGATTGTTTTATTATAGGTGCTGATAATTTGACTCCTTTTCTTATTGTTTCAGTGCAAGTTTTGTGATAGGGAAGGAACTGTTACAATGATCACTGGCCGAGGTCAACCATTGACCCAAGAAGCAAGTGAAGCAGGGAAGTCTTCCCGCTTGATGGTATTTGACTGTAGGGGTTTTGAGCCATTGGAGTTTGCTTTTTATGGTGGATGGAAAGTTGAGTCTGTAAGATCTTTTCATCCATCTTTCACCTGTAATTTTCTCTGCTGTTAGTGCGCTCACATGGATAAGCATATTGCATTAGCTGTGAATCATGCATTGGTGGAATTACTACATTTAAACATTTGGTTCTAAGTATTTAATTCTCATTCTCCTATATTGACTGTTACTTTTTTTTTATTAATTTTTTGGTTGTGGAAAAAGAATTACAGTGGCTGTTGTCTTGTTGTAGTCTGACAAGGTAGTAAGGATAGCATCGGGAACCTAGGGCTTCTCAAGTTACAATGTCAGACTACCCCCCTTCTATTGGGGCAACACTTGATAGGAATTAGTGGTATGGGTTGCCAAAGTTCACGATTGTGTTCACAGAGGGAAAGATTGAAAACTTTTGCCCCATAAAGCCCTAGAACAAGCTATTTGTATAATTGAATCTCAAATGATGAATTTGTTACATTAAAAAAATATTCGATTTTGGGTTGAAAATTGATTTTTGATGTGTGGTTGTGGGTGGTTGGTCGGAGTCTAACACCAACAGCTATTTAAAGGTGCTCATTGCAACTCAACAGTTGTTTCACTTTGTTCTCAAATGGAATGGGGAAAATAGTGTTTTCAGCTTCTTTTTTCATAGGAGGGGGAGAGTTTAAAGGAAAAGACAAAGGGCGGACACAGCATGTACAGATGATCTGTTAGAAGTTGACATTTATTTTCTTTCTTCAATTGCCAGAAAGATAGAAGGATGCTTTTTTCCTTTCCATTTTGATTAGGCCTTGTGCCCTTAGTCTAAATACGTTTTATCTTGGCAATGTATGTTTATTAATAGTTCTGAATGAACTTATTTCATTATCCAACATGCATTATAAGCAGTAATTTCACATAAATAAATGTAATTGAATCTAAGATGTCAACAATGTAGTAATGTTGCGTGTACATATAAATGGAATAATCATTAATAAGATCAATGCCGGTATGATTGCGACTTATACTGATATCAATTTTTCTATCCATGCAAAGAATAGATTGGGTATGGATTATCTATCCCCCTTACCCAAACATGTTGCTACCTTAGTCGTAGGGCATTACCTCTTTTAAATCCAATACACAGGTGAAAACGTAACAGTCCTTGCTTAGGCAATACGACAACCACAAATAGAAAATTTCCTAATGGTAGTACAATGAGGTCTTAAATCCATGCTTTATAATTCCAAAATTTTATGCTGGCTATTGACTAACTCCATTACTCCTCCATTCTCCTTTATCCGGATTTGGGAACAGCTGCATTGAGGAGGATGGAAAAGTGAAAACTTTGATGACGTTAAAAGACTCAAGATTTTGAATATGACCCTTCTTCAATCACCTTGCCTCAAATAAGTTGATGTCACCAAATTCTTTAATTCACATTCCCTCTCTATTTTGCCTTTGGCTCTTGATCAAAAGTTCCTAGGAGCCCACCTCATGCCACCCAATATTAATGGATTCTTGAAAATTATAGCTAATATTGGCACTTGTTTGTTTGCTTAACTTTTTCCTGTTTAAGAGCTGCAAGCTTTGACACATTACACCAAGAGATTGTGAGCAGTTATTACTCACAGCTTCTTGACCGTAAACAATTCTGAGCAGTTGTAGGGCCAATAATGAGGCTATTTTGAGTTGGAAGAATACTGGCTTGCTGAATAATACTCTTACACCCTATAACTCAACTATCATTATTTTCTTGATTAACTAAAACTGCTTAGTAGAATTGATGCCGGCATTCTCATCTTGCTTTGTCTCCCTTGCCTCGTCACCTTTACTTTCTTCATCAAACTTTGGAATCTCCTCCAAATAAATTATAGGTATCCTAGAATCATGGGAAACCTCTGGAGAAGGAATGATTAGCATAGTGGATAGCTGTGGACTCATCTGAAAGTAAACGTGATGCAGTCCAGAAACATTTCAATGACTTTGGAATTCCTCCTGTGAAACATTGGCCAACGCCTTATTCTCCCAAGAGAAGCCTATTTACTAAAACTACATCACATTATAACACCTTACCCTTTACTTTCCCCCATTTGAACCTGAACTACTTCCCCTCCTTTATTCTCCCAAGAGAAGCCTATTAGCTGTAGCAGATTGCATTTCAGGTGTAATTATCAAAATCCCCAGCAAAACATTCCAACTGTCAGAACCAGATTGCATGCCATCAGTGTTGTGCACTTGCGTTTCATCTGCAAAATTCTTTCTTCCAGAATCTTAGAGTCAATTGTGATGTAAGTGGAAGTTGTCAACCATGGTATCAGCACCCCATGTCCGAGAAAGATTCCACTAGCTTTCCAGCATGCTTAATTAAGCTTCGGCAGCATCTTCTTGGAGCTGGCTTTGCTGATTGACAAGATTCTGCTCTGGGGTAACTTGATGTTGTGGTGACACTGCTTGCCTCCTCCAGAACTCAACTGATCTCAGACTGAAGCATGTTGATCTGTTGACTGCTCTCTCTGAGAGCATTGGAGAAGAAATTGCTCATTTTTCCCCCTTTAGATTAGATGGGTAGTTAGATTTTCAACTGATTTTATGAGGCCCAATTATGATGATGACATGGAAAGGCCGATTAAATTCGGTATAAGCTCTTCTCTGTTTAAAACACTGATTTGGGTCATTTATTATGCTTAATGTTGGGCTTGAGCATCTCATTGATACTGGTGCAACAGAAATTGACCAGGGAATGGCTGGCTTGAATTTATTTTTCCAATACGAACGGCCAGCCCACATTTAGCAGAATACCAATTCCTAAGCTGGCCCAAATGTACATGAAAAAGCTGCCCAAAGCTCTTGTAAGGAGGGCTGGACGACTCAGACCTATGTGGCTTTACCTCATATCATAGATGAATATTTACAAGAGTTAAAAATGTATCTAGGTCATAATATAGTAACCTTACGATTGCATCAAGCTCGTCTTCTAATTAAGATTTTTTCAGCTGCTACCTTTCCTCCAACCAGAATTTCAACTGAGATCACATTCCAGAGTCTTCTTTTTGCCACTTTTTAACTGCTACTTGCTGCTGTGTGTAATTACTCACTTTACTTCTTAATAAAACTTGCCCAGGTCAATGCAGTAAATGTAGTGCCATTACTATTTTCCCAAGACAATTTTCTGTCAACTTACAGCACTCCACTATCCTCCATCTGCTTGATAATGGACGTTACAAAATTCATTAGTAAGACCTACAGCTGCTTCCAAAAATCTTACCACTTCCAATAGAATATTAAAAACCAAAATCAGTCAAGCTTGTCCATTAAAACTACCGTGTTACATCTCTTTCTGGACAAATAAGATTTGTAGTGTTACTTCACACATTTTTGTCAAACAAGTGGAGATGATCTGATGAAAATATCTGCAGTAGCATTAATATAAACCTGTTGTCATGGATTTTCTGAAAAGGTTCTCTATTCTCCAAATAGGGTATGCAGATTCTAGAATGCGTGTAGATTGGTATGAGTATTTGAAAACCATATTGAAAGGTTTGCACATTTTCCTTATATTCCAAGATTGCATGCCAACTGTTAGGTGGATTTCCCTCAGGTTTGCAAGGGGGCATAGTGTCTATACCTGATCAACTCTCTGGCATCAGATCATATTTGATTTTTGCTTATGTTTTATGGGTAGCAGGGGTGCACTACTTCTATCCAATTTTCTCCCAATAAGATTTAAGTTCGAATGCCTTTTTTTCCATCTCTTATGAGCTCTTATGAGCTGTTGACTTCTATTCACTTGTTACATCCATGGAGGAAGGGGGTGAGGGAGAAAGGGCTGTTGACTTCTATTCACTTGTTACATCCATGGAGGAAGGGGGTGAGGGAGAAAGGGCGGAAATATCTTAGGTTTCTAATGTACTTGATATTGCTCTAGTTTAATGATTCTGTTCCTTTGTTTCTTTGTTGTACTTGTATCTCTTATTTCTTGATCTACTTCTATAGGTGGCTGGGACGACATATGACGATGTGGACTTGTCAGCTGGGGAGTATGCAGAGTATGATGAGAAGGGAGAGTGTCCTGTCATGATATCAAATCTCCGTGCCAGTTTCTCAGTAACAAAGTAGTAAGCTGTTTTCCTTGAAACCGTCTGGAACATGGAATGATAACCTCATCATAAATGACGTTGATGTTGCTCTCATGACAATGGAACGAGAGAGTAATGATAACCTCACCATAAATGTTGTTGATGCTACTTTCATGTTGATAGAGCGAGAACTCTAATGTGTAGTCTGACTGGTCTATGTTTCAATATGGTATATCAGTAATGCCTGTTGACATGGGTACGTGACCTGCTCAATGTTGATAAGCTGTTCTCTTCTTTGACTGTATGGCTATGGCCTTGCAGATAAGTTTTTTTCCCCATTCTGGGGCTTTCATTTGAACCATTTATAGATTATATCCCGGCATTTCTGTTCTAAACGCTGTGTTTGATGTCAGCTTTCCATATCGAGTTCGAATTATTTTCAAGAGTTTGGAAACTAGGAGGTCTGACATTGTCGGATATTATGTAACTGCATGCCTTTGATTAACAGAGTAAGGAATTCTTATCGATATGTTTATCAAACTGTTGCTGGTAAATACTAACAGTTGATGTAATATATAAAAACTGATGCGTCCCTAGATCCGAGATTTTAATATACTTAAGTCGACTTGATTGTACGGATTCGACTCTGTCCGCTGGGTCTGGATCTTGCACACCACTACAACAAACAGGAAATGCTAGCAGGGTATTGTCCCACTGAAAATACTCCGATACTTAAGTCAGTAATAGGCCTTGGGCTTTTAAGAAGAAAAATGGAAATGAGAGTTGAGAGAGAAAAAGAGAGAATGAGAGGGCGTGGAGTGTTCGTTTTTAGACATAAGAGACGTTCTAGCGACTTGTGATGAGCACAGTTCTCCTGGCTCTGCGTTCATAGGGAATGAGTGGGAGATGGAGTCATGTAAATAAGGAACTTTGAAGGATTGTCGAGATATTATGATAGATGTTAGAGAGAGTGGTGCCTCCAGAGTTTGAAAGCTGAATGTGGGATTACAGTTAGCATTTTCGTACTCAAAAGTGAGCGTTTGTAAGCTTAGAAGTTGGCGTGCCCTAGAGTGGAGGCTCTGTGGGCTTATATAGATGGAGGGCAGGGCGACCTTCCCTAGCTAAGGAGGTGCAATTCCTACACCATGTCGGGCGACCTTCATTGAGTAGGAAGGCTTGATCTGTACAATCTATTGGGATTGCTTCCTTTTTTGGCGGGTAACGGTTCTTAAGATTATTTCCCTTCTTTTGCGCTTTGTTATCGTTAGAGTTTACAATAGGCAGGAAGAGAGAATCTGGCGCTTTCCTCATGGGAAGGGCGTTGAATTTGTTAATATCTTTTTTAGTGCAGATTGGCTTCAGGAAAGGTGCAAAATTTGGAAAATGGATCATTACTTGTCGTGTGTGGAAGTGTGGGCCCAATTTGAAAGCTGAATGTGGGATTACAGTTAGCATTTTCGTACTCAAAAGTGAGCGTTTGTAAGCTTAGAAGTTGGCGTGCCCTAGAGTGGAGACTCTGTGGGCTTATATAGATGGAGGGCAGGGCGACCTTCCCTAGCTAAGGAGGTGCAATTNGAGGAGAGGGCCCAAAAACATTATTCCATTTTGCTTTCTTTTTTTTTTTCCTTTTTTTTTCCTCTTTTTTTCCTTTTTTTGTTTTCTCTCTTTTTTGTTTTTTTTCCTCTCTTTTTTTTATATTATGTCACGGCCGTTTGAAGGCCGTGGCTCCTTCAACACAGACGTGAAGAGAGAGAAGGGAAGTGGCTACTCAGAGCGCGCCCTCCCTTTCAAGCGGCAACAACGATGAAGGCAACGGCGACGACGACGCTTGCTTGGTCAGGCGATGGCAGGAAAGGCGATTGTTGCCCTGACGAATTTCCTATCCACATAGTCGTATGCTTTCAGAAGATCTACCTTCATAGTGCACCTTTCTTGTAATGTCTCAAAACCAAATTTCTTATTTTGTGTGTGTGTGTGTGTGTGTGTATACATATTAATATGAAAATTTGACTAAATCCTTGAAAACGGGTCGGATGTGAACAAACCAAACCCAAACTAGTAAATTCCTTGGTCATACAATGTGCACAAGAATCTAATCGAATTGACCCTAACCCGTCTCCAAACAATAATATAAAATTTGAATGAAGATCCAACAAATCTCATAAAGAAAATGCATCTAACCAAAACATAAACTATTGCAATAAGCCTGTCATTCCAAATTATAGAAATCTCTAAACTAATAACAGCCAAAATAATCAAATAAGGTAACAACCTCAAAATGTAAATCAAAATACAAATTAAGCACAAATCCAAATACTAATATAACTAATCTAGATCTTCGAGCCATCTTTTGTCCGAAACCTACAAGTCTTCAAAACTCTCTAATTGGAGAGGGTTAGAAACATTTGCAAAATATGAGTTAAAAGCTCAATTTGTATATATAGTAGCAGCAATAGTAGTAGTAGTAGTAGTAGTAGTAGTAGTAAT
>JAODPA010118095.1:0-10139 GCA_025585075.1 Nepenthes mirabilis | reverse complement strand
ATATAAATAATATATAGGCCTATCCTGAGCATTTTCCAAATGGAGGACATCCTAAAGTATTCTTGATTCAAATACTTTTTATCTTGTATTTTTCCTTTTTCAATTTTGGTGCATGATGATATTAAGTTAGACTTACTCCACTTGCTTCCACTGTTATGCACTGCAAACGAAACCTTTAGCTGGTGTTCAATACCAAGTGTAATGTTATTAGATTGTGTTCAGGTGACTGAAAGCTCAAATTCAATAGGTTTGCATAAATTCTGAGAATACTTTATTGAATTGCATAAAATGCAATTTATCCTAACAAGCAAAGCTTTCAGTGACAAATTACCAGCAAAACAATGAAAAGTTAACGGATCAGAAAGCTGACAACTACATGTCAGCAGTGAACGGATTCTAAGTTTCATTTGGGTCCAAAATTAAAGAAAACTAACCTCAAGTCGCAATCCCTCACCCCTGCGCATGATATTCAAGACATTGCGAATCTGCCCCAAGCAAGAAATAAAAACATCAACTCCAGTTAAATGTTATTTAAACATCAGAACACAGCATACTAGAAGCAGAGATAATTATCAAATGCCATGAATGGATCCCACATCATCTGGCTGATAACATGTTTCTATTAAAACATTGCCATCGTCAACCATGTATACCAATCATCTGCATTCCAAACCAAAATATATCTCCAAAAATCTACACCAAATACAACTTGAGCCATAACAATACCAAATTTTCCTTCATTTTTCTTGGGTAGGCAAGCCTCAGATTTTGAAACCAGACAGTTGTCAAAGGAACATGGGCGTCCCACCATAGGGATATCCAAAACAAGTTTCAAGAATGACCCAATACACAAGGCACCCACATTCTAGGGCATAGAGAGGGTCATACCCTCTCTATGTGCATAACTTTATTCTAGTATTGCAAGAGGTTGTTTCTGTAAACGTTGAAATAGGAAAAAAAATCAACTTACAAGTAATACAAATTAATCACGAAGCAAAAGATTTCCTATCATAAATTGTGTATTCCACCAGTATGCTATCCATGTACATATAGTGGAAAAATCAAGCTGAAATGAGTTCAATTGATGCTCCAGACAACATAAATGTATAATCCATAAATAACCATTCTTCACTGCTAAATGTTAGTTCCACCCAACCACCCTACCTCCTCTGAAACCCAAAAAAGAAAAGGAAATTTTAATAAAAGGATTATCTGTGGCATTTACTACTAAATACAACAAATATTCATTCTAAACAAATTATCCTTTTACAAATTGGATGATACCTACAGCCAGGTGGAACAATTAGACTAATCTGTCTCCCCCTAATTGAGCTAGCTGCAACAATTATGATATCTAATTCCAGGTTTCATGCCATCCGTAAAAAAAAGTGAATGTCTCTTTTCTTCTCTTATGATCCTTTATCGATCAACACTTTCTTGCACTCCAACCCTTATATAGCCAACCTATGAGCAAATACAATTATCTCTCGTTCATTCTATCCCCCTGAAATCTTGCCAATTCTTACTCCCAGTTTTAATGCACAGTGTGGTACATACTTTTCATTTGATTTCACAAAAATAACAAATAAAGCAAAAGCTTTTGTCCCTAACCTTGGCCTTGAAGAAAATATCCTATCTAGCAGAAATTAAGGGTCCAAATTCCGAATGGCCCAAGTCTTAGAAGAGCATAATTACAAATATCTTTCAAAATGAGTATGCCTTTTCAATTATTTATGCAAAGCAATACACATTTTAAGTATATGGCTTCAATTACGAACAGAAAAATAAGTTAGAAAGTACAATGCCACCTTTAATGGGAAGTAAAAAATTCTCAGAAGAAAGGAGAAAGTGTTCTTTCGAGTAGTCAATAAAGCAATCCTGTAGTGTCTAATGTCTGGAATTGAGCTAGAACAGGGCTGTACTGTTTGAATGGGGCAGCTCAATTCCAATTATGCTATATACGGTCCCCTCTGATGCAGGCAATAAGGGAGCGAGGAAAACTATATAAAAGGCTATTCTTTATTTTCAATATCTGTTGGCTTCAAGTGCAAAACTACAATTTGTTGATTCTATAATATCTTTTATTTAAAAAAAATTCACAGACATTAGTTTTTGATATTTTTAAATCAAAATTAGCATACATTAATTTATTGACATTCTTTACGGGACATTACAAGTCTAGACAGGAGGTTATTTCCCCAATAAATCTGAGTAGATCCCTTTATATAGAAAAATTGCCTCCTTAGTCTACTAGGACTCAACTAGCCAGATTTTACTGGTACTTGACTTGCAAAACATGTAATCATCACAGCATGTGATCCTTTCTTTTCCTTTACCCTAAATTAAAAAACTTTTCAATTCATAATTACTGTTCATAGGACAGTAGACTCAGCCTGTTAAAGTACTCTATTGTGACCTGAAAGCCTTGAAAATAACCTCACTACAACACAAGAACATGGATACTTATATGAAACCATCAACAGGCCCCACTACTTAAGAGCCTTTCACAATTTACCACCCTTTTCCTCTTGACAGCCTCAATTTCACCTTCCTAAAGATGAATTTTAGAAAACAAAAAAGGATAAAAATATAGTGATAAGGAACCTAGGAAATCCAACTAGAGTTTGTGAAAATCCAGTCAGAACCACCATGAGATTCACATTACAAAGATAGGCACCAGTTTGCAGAAATTTTCCACTTGAAGAACAATTAATAAACTTGACTCGAGACCTGAATCTTAAGTAAAATAAATTCTTCTCTAGACTTCTAAGAACTTAAAAATGTTGATATAAAGTTCACCTTTGGAACTTGTTTAAAAACTGCACAACAACTAAATTACAATGGTTGGGATCGTATGCATATCAGATGGTTGGGATCATATGCATATCAGACTCAACTGAAGCAAAGACAATACTGAAGAACCTCTTCGATCACCATAAACCCGATCAGATTAGTATCATCCAATCCGAACATGGCTATAATTGCAAAGAGGCTTGGTTGCCGCAATAAAAGGCTAAGGCTACTGAACCCAGCCAAAAAGACATGTCATCACCTATCCATGGTAAAAGACCATTGGTTGCCCCTTTAACCAATAGGTGGAGTGTCTGCCTCGACATACAGTGACACCTGTCACACCGAAAAAATCACCTGCCATGTTTAAAAAGGGGGTGACAAAATAGAAGCTGATTGAATGGCTCAATGGCATCCAGCGCAAATCCGAGAGAAGGTACATTGGCTTCCTGACCCAGTTTACACAGCCAATCATAGGCCAAAAGCCTCTTTTTATCCCTTTGCCTATAAATATGCCACCAAGCTTCCATCAAAAGGATCCGAAATTTATTAAAAGAAGAGATCAGTTACTGAAAGAAGTTATCTTTCAGAAAAAAATCCCTAAAGACACAATCAATTTCAAGCTACTTCAAGAAAAAAAAACATTCAGTCCCCACAGATGACCCAGCTATCCCATTAGTGGAGTCTAGTACTCTCACTGGCAAGTCGCTGGTATACTGGGAAAGTTCTTCTCCCCACTTAAAGACCAAGAAAACCTCAGCACCACAAGCTGCTAGCGATATTCCTTCCACAAGTCTGCCTTTTGTCCCTAAGTTCCTCTGATGAGCTTGGCCTCTCTGCCACAACCTAACATAGAATTCTTGTAGTTGAGTTCCAAAAAGTCGGTTATTTTCTAACCCACTTATCCAGCTCAACCATATACTAACTTATGCAATGGAGGGGTTTACCTAGAAACAACACCAAGGACTCTTCACTTTACTATTTGTGGTGCTCGAGACACAGATGAAGACATTCAGATTTGGATCCTGTATCAGGTTGCCTCTGCTCCTTATAAGTATCAATTTTTTTTTCCCTAGCAGCCACGGCCTATTGAAAATAAAGAATAGAATTTTAAATGTAGTTTTCCTTGCACCAATTATTGCCTGCATCGCCTAAGCAGCTTTCTCCCTTCACTAAAACACAGAAAAGGCCCACATGAATATTTATTTTTTTTCAAAAATATAAGGACATCAAAGCACCAGTGTTATCACAAACTACCCGCACGATTCAAAACATGGACTAGCCAGAGGTTTTACTAACAACCACCACCACACTTCCGCAAAACATTAGATGCACAATGCCTAAAGAAAACATTGTAAGCTTCATTAAAGGTATTTTCTACAATGTAAATGCCAATGTAACTATTTAAAATTTACTATGTTGAGACTCCATCATTGGCAAACACTAGCCGTAGACAGAACAGCCACAATAAAAGTTTGTGCATGGGCTCATATGATTTATAAGAAAAGGAAGCTATTATAAAGTAATGCCCCAGTGCGTCTAAGAGATGCTTTATTATCACTTTTTGGCAAAATAGTACTTTATTATTAGTTCCAGGAAGAATATTAATTTTGAAGAACAGTATGATACCTATAACCACAAATAGTGCTTGGCAGAGCCACCTATATGCAACCACTACAGAATACAAGGAATGTCAATCGATAACACAATGCAAAGTAAATTAAAGAACAGTTAGTGAAGATGAAGGAAATCCAGAACAAACCTCAGACACAAGCCTGCTTCTTCCTCCAGCAGCAGTCAAAGTTTGAAAAGAATAAGGTGTATTTCCAATAACACCCTCAGCTTGCCTCTCAACATCCAAAGCTGATGTAGCATATGACTGGTTATGCCCCTGGTTTCCAGAGCCAGATACCACCTCTTGCCCAGAAGCAGGAATTGAACGACGTGCCAAAATATTACTGCCTTGGGCTGCAATTTCCAGCCCAGCAGAAGACAATAATGATCTGCTAACATATTCAGACAGTCTCCGTGAATATTGGGACTGCGTACGACGATGAGAAACCCAATTAGGTCCAGACGAGGAATGGGATCTAGAACTTGGGCCAGTTTGAGAACCGGTATCTACATTTCTAGACATAGTTACATTCCCACCATTCAAATTCCAATTCATTGTATTTTGATTTAAGTTCCTCACCTCAGTCGTTGGTGTAAACATAGCAAGTTCTGAGATATTTCCCAGCATGGTTCTCGAACTCAGATCTACATTCAAAGGAGCATCTCTCTCTCCAGACACAGCAGCAACTGATGAACTGCCAGGCCGTGAGCTGGGAGCTCCATTCCACCTAAGAGCTTGCATATGATGCTGCAAAGAAGGCACACGCAATGCAAGGGAGTGAGTTTGAGGAGCCGCACTGCCTTCCAGAACTGGAGACATCAAGCCCAGAAGTGGATTGAGGGATGTAAGCCTTAACGGCTGATGACTGGGTGGAACGTCAGGACTTCCATGACTGGACCTTAGCGCAAATGAGTTATTTGGTACAGAATCTTGCTGACCTGAGGGATTCATCGTCCTCATTCGGTAGTTCCTCTGTGAGCTTTCTGCACTTCTAGCCACATTTGGAGCATCACTGTCAGAAGTGACTCCTTCCAAGCCCAGTCCAAATCTTGGATACAACTGTGCATGAGGGCTGGTGCCAAGTGAACTTTCTGATGGAGTAGATGCATTCACCCTGCTCCCAACATCATGGCAGGGAGGCACAACCTGCCATATGCTATTTTCTGTCCTTGAGAAGAAGCTTTCACTACTAGAAGTTTGTCCAACATTTCCTTCAAAAGACTTCCTTTTACAGGACAGGCGGCGACCATCCAATGAACGACCAAGTCTACCATCATCCTCTTCCACCAAGAAACCACCACTTCCAGATAAAGGCACAAAAGGACCAGATGAACTACTAGCAGAAGAAATCAATTTATTGTCCAATCCCCAAGATTTTGATGAATTAGAACATCCCATGAGATCACCACCAACTCGACCTAAAATTCCTACATTTATGTCATAGTTTTGAGAAGAATCAGAGTTTGAACATAGTGTAAAGGAAGGCCCATTTGCAGTATGATAATTGCTATTAAGAGTTGAGTTAACATTGTTTCTTGAAGCAATGCTGGCTGGTTCACATCCCTGTGCCTCCAGCCGTGAACCAGCAGTGGCAGATGCAATCACTGAAGATGGCCATCTGTGGTGCATAAATTGTTCATCATGGTTGATAAGGTTTTGTGGATTGATAGAACTGGGCTCACCAATAATCCATCTATTCAAGTTTCTACCCTCCTCAGTGACAGTATCAATGTATACATCTGTATCACTAGCTGAATTTCTATAGTCTGTCTGGCTGCTTTCTGCAGGATCCCATAAACTATTCCAGCGAATTTGCTGATCACAACCCACATTGCTTGATGTGGATCCACATTCAAAATTTATTGAATCAGGCAGAGAACCAACAGCACTCTTATGCCCTTGCATCAAGGTTAGTTTATGCTTGCTTCAAATAATATATAAATGTTGCAAAGAAATCCAAACAATCAATAGGCCACTTATGGTGCTTCTGGAGAAATAGCAGAAACCCTGAAAATATGCTCATGTCAATTAAGAAATTGAAACTAGCAATAACAAAGAATCAAACTATTTTTTTTCAAACAGAAAGCACCCCTCAAGGAGTAACATTTGCAAACAGAAAGCACCTCTAAAGGAGTAACATAGTAATACATAAAGGGAGTACATGCTTTCACTTGCTGCCAATTCACTAGCAACAACGGAAACCATTCAGATAAACAGCAATATACGAAGCCAGAAAAACATATCAACTCAAACAGGACAAAATCCCCACATTAAGCAAAATATGAAGACAACTTCAATGAACAAATGTTTATGAAACTTCAGGAGTTATCCTCCTAATATAGAGGTAATAATTTCCTCAATTCTGAGAGACATGGATTGAATATTATCTATAAACATCTATAAACGAGATAAAAAAAAAAGGCAAAAAAGCCTTTTACAAGCACAGACACCGATTCTACACAAGTTAGATAGCTACAAATTCTTACCAACAGAAAATTGTTATGCACACATGGAATTAAAACACATACCCATAACTACAAACTTGTGAACTACAAACTCTTACCAACACAATAGGTATACACACATGGAAAGAAAATCAATAGAGGTAACTACAAACTTGAGAACCAACAGTATTTAGGACGTGAGAGCGAGAGAAAATCCAATGCATTCTTTTCGATACACAGTACGGTTCGACTACGCATTCACAGTAGATAAGACTACAGCTGGGACTGATAACATGAATTCGTGCGTGACATACTACCACCTATTGATAGATCAGGATTTGAACCTGAATGCCTCCTATGGTTAGTTAGGCAGGCGCCTTCCTATCTTTCTTGACTATAAAGCAATGTGGTGCCAGACCTCAGAAATGTCATCGCTGGACCAGCTATTTCATTCATCTTCATCATGTTGAAATTGATGGATACACACATTAATATGCAAACGCATGCATTCAGTCCCAACATGGATGTCACAACAAATGACAACAAAGCCAATGACTTGCAAGCTGCTTTCACAACCAGGACTACCTAAAACTCCAATGTCGGCAACAAAATTTGGCAGATTTAACCTCAAAACCCAACCTAGGCAATAATATATTCACCGCAGCAGCAGCAGCAACCGCGGCGGCGGCGGATTAGATATCCCAGCAATTTTACCTCCCAGTTTACTATAAAAACTCAAAAGACTCAGAACATTAATCACCAAAAAGTTCTAACCTTCTTGTTAAAAACAGGTTAGCACCACATTGACTGGCACCGGGGACATAGAGAGAAATTGAACAACTGGCACCGGGAATATAGTGAGAAATTGCACAATCATTAGAAAATGCTTCTTATTCTTCTATACTCCTCACCAGAAAGGATTTAATTTATTTATGGCATCAACCCATTCGCAGGCATCCTTATACGAACAGAAATTTCAATTAAATTTGCGGTTTTACACATAAGAGGACTTCAATTACTCGTGGTAGAAATTATCAAAACCATAACCCAGATCAGAGGAAAATTGCAGAATCGATATGAATCAGACATAAAATAAAGGTAAAACGAGAACGAGATTAATAATAAACGGGAAATGGAAACGAAAAAACAGAAGAGCGGGCAGCCAACACCTAGCCGATTAAAAAAAAAGGAACTTGCAAGCGAAAACCCAAGAGATTCTTGGGAAAAAAAAAAAAAAACAATTACCTCAGAAATATAAAAGTAGTAGAAAAAGATGTGGAGAGCAAAATCACCAAGCGATCGTCCAAAACAAGAAGAAAACGAATCTGAAAAACATACCGGACAAAACCCAGATGGATCAATACTTAAAGACCACAAAAAATAAACGATTTTGGGTGGGAATAAGAAGCGACGACTCCAGGCTCCTGTTGAATAGGGTAAAGGGACCAAACAAAACCCAGTGAACAATTTTAGGAAGACGGAGGTTGAAGGCGAAGGGGATGAGATGAGAATGTGAAAAAACAATGAGGGTGCAAGGCTGCAAAAGTGAGAAGATTGAAGGACAGCTTAAATTACAAAAATAGAGGATGCGAATAGTAAGCTCCCATTCTTTTCCCTCAAACCAAATTAAATTTAATATCCAATGGGAAGGACAATGAGCAGATTAGTACCAAATGGCCTCATACGTCTCCCCTGTCTATTCCACCACCATCTTCCGATCTCTCCCAGTCAAAATTAAAAACCCGACTCCCGATACGCGACGTCCCCGTTTTCCTCGCACACGCCAAGCAACTTCCCTACTGCCATTCACATGCTCCGCTTTGAATTCTTCTCACAGGAATAACAAGAAAAATAAAAGCAAAGCAATGAAAAATATGAAAAACCACAGATTGGTTAGTGGTGTTTTTACTCACCTGTGAAAGATATCTGCATCATGATATACACGTGGCAACTAAATGATGCTAATCTGCCCCTACGATAAGTTGAATTAATCAAAGGATCCGGTTGCTGTGCTTGCACATTTTTTATTGCCATTTTTTGGTATAATGTAAGATCAAGTGGTTGAGATATTTAACTGAAATTGACTCGCATAGATTATTGATGAATGTGTGGTGGGTGTATGGCTGAGTGCCGATGATTTTAGTTGAGACAACGTCGAACAAGTGCACTTTGGTTTGATTAAAATCAGGGCCGGAACTGTGGTCCATGGTTGGTGGTTGAGGAAGCCCTTGGGTCTAGCTTAGGCAACGTTTAGGTTGAGGGTCAAGATCATCTTATTAATTGTTGGGGATTTTAAGTTATACAAGTCATATATTTGATATATATTAGCTTCTGGTAAAATAAAGCCAAGCTCCTATTGATAAAATCATATTTTCTAATACAATTTATTTGTACATGACAAAATTTTATATTTAATTTTAATAGAATTAAAATAAAATATACCTACTAAAAATTTAATTATACAAACGAGATACGACAATTAATTACCCAATAACAGATGAACCAATTTGAGACAAATGAGATTTTAACGGAGTTAATTGTTTATTTTAAACCTAATTAGTCAGCCTTTAATTCAAATTATATAGCACTGATCAAATCAATCAAACCATGACTAAATCAGTCAACTTCTAAATCAAGTTATGAAATTTTCAAACTAAGCCCCTAAAATATCTAATAAAAAAGATCAAGTTCTCAAAAATATACCGGATCGTCTTATGATAAAGAAAAAATGAAGAAGATATGATTATATAACTGATTTATTTTAAAAATAATCAAAAAAAAAGAATGTTTTTTTTAAGAAATTTCTAAAATACTTCTTTGGGGATTGCTCTTTCTCGAGCATGAAGGACACCAATTTTCTCGTCTCTCAGCTTAGCATTTTCTATATTTTCCACTCATTAACCTTGCTTTGTTGCACCACCCCAAGCCTACAAGAGATACTTTGTTTTATAGGGACATTTACACCAATAACCTGCCTTTAGTATCCATTCTACTTTGCGTAGTTGCCCTTGGCATCATCAGAAATTAGGGTCTAAAACTAATTCAGGCAAACATTTGATATGCAATTGAAAATGACTTCCCTACAAGGAATATTGTTCAACCTCCTAAGTTAGACAATACAATCACTCTTACATAGATTGCACTGGCTTTCTCGGCCTATTTCTTCTACCACCCAATCTTATTCAGTGAGTTACAGTTTAATCTTTTTTTCTATATATATTTTATTCCATTTGGACGGGCTACTAACCTTAACATATGAAAGAATTTTAAAGTCAAAATTTAAAATATTT
>JAODPA010118084.1:2905-18512 GCA_025585075.1 Nepenthes mirabilis | reverse complement strand
TGGAGAAGGGAAATAGTGAACCAAGAGGAGTGGCCACCACCTTTGTTGCTATAGATGGAGGAAATACATGAAATTGATGTAAGCAAATCATTTCATTCTCTTTGTTGATACTGATTATTGGCTCGTATGTACTAATTTTGAAATAAATTAGTCGAATCGTGGTTGATAGGTGAAATTGAGAGCCATGGCTATAGTGTGTAGGGAAAGAGGTGTGCGAATGAAGGGAAGAGAAGAGAAGAGAAGAGAGGAGGGGAAGCGCACGGCTTGGTAGGAGATGCAAGGCACGGGTGGCAACGGGGCAGTGTAGTAGAAAGCCTCACAGTAGGAGAGATAAAGAGGAGAGAGAGAAGGGTGCGTGAGAAGAGGAGAGAGAAATTTCAATTCGGGTACCTCGGAACATCCTTTTGGCAAACCTCTTTGGCATAAGATTGAGGCAGGTATCTTCTTGTTCTATCTCTAATTTATTTTAGCATCTCATATATTCTACCTGTATATTTTATATCAGTATGTTGTGTGGATAGTGGCTGGGGTATGAGACCAGTGAGTCAGTGCATGTGTGAGACCATCGTGGTCCGAGACCCTAGTGGGTCGATGTAAGGTATCGGTTTCTAAAATCTTATTTATGAATTAATATTTCACGGCTTATAATTTTCGTTCCCGATTTACCAATTGCGGCTCTTTGAGCTTTTCAATCCAATTCCTCTCATACCTTTTGACCACAATTCACCTATGTTAACGTAATTACCTTCTAATTTTTATATTTTTAACCTAAAACCTCACAATGATGACCTCATAACCTAGACAGTCACGAGCGATAGGGCCTAGCAGTGGTCAAAAGGCCGGCCGAGCCATGAAGCATGGATGAAGGCTGAGAGCGATACAATCCACGCTACTTCAAGTGCCGCCCAAAGGCACTGCCTTTGAACCCTATCGGCCAAGTGAGGTGAACTCGACCTTCCAGAGGGTAGAGGCCACAGATACAAGACTGTCGCCTCGAGCAGCCATTCCTTTGTCCTTGGGCTATCATCGGCCCCAACGATTCTCCCGAGTAAGGTGCACCAGTCAGCAATTCGATCCCACTACAGTAATCCTCATTGACTCAAGGCAGTATCGGCCAACAATGGGACCTGAACTACTGGCCAATAGACCACCCGGCGTGACAGCAGTGCGCTGCCCAACCAATCCAAGACAAAGGACCAAATCCCACAGAGTATAGGGGCCATAGGCCAAAGTGCCCAGACAAACCTCCGAGGTGGTGCACGCCAACCGTACACTTAGTATGGTGATCTGGTCACAAGTGCACCACTCACGCATTGACGATGATTCTACGCCGAATTCAGGTAAGTATTGCATGCACCATGCCGCCTGTTTGAATCACTTTGCCGTTAATAGAACACTAATATTGTCTGCTCATACGAATGATTAGATAACACTGCATAAAAGCATGCGACTGGGACTGCCCCTAAGTTGGGTGAATACCCATTCACCCCTTACTGAACCTAAGTCCCACTCCGAGCGGCCCAAACGCAGTCGGATTAAACCTTAGTCCCATACCAAGCGGCCCATATGCGGTCAAATCAAACCTCGATTCCAGTCTGAATGGCCTAAATGCAGTTGGATTAAACCCTGGTCCCATACCAAGTGGCCTATACACAGTCGAATTATACCTCAGTCCAACTCCAAGCAACCCATACATGGTCAGATTAAACCACGGCCCCACACTGAGCAGCCAATATGCGGCTGTATTTGAACCTCGATCCCATCACTGACCAACCCAAGTGCGGTCAAACTACACACCTTAGAGGGCGTTTCAACATGCGTGCGGTGACCTCCTCCCGAAGGAGAGAGCACCATCAGTCAATGACGGTTAGCAGACTAAGACCAAACGATACATGTGGACGATGGCCTAGGCTAGCGAAAGCCCTACAACGGTAGCCTTAAAGCTTAGCCGATAACCACATCTTCTCAACGCCACCTCTTGGTAGGGGCGAGCGCAACCAACCAAACGCATTCATCAAAGCTAGCAGGCTTAGGCAACAACCGCGTCTCCTCAAGGCCACGACTTCCCTTCACGGGAATGGTCGGAATCCAATTCAAGTCATCCCTAGCAGCCCTGACACTACACTAGAAAGCAAAGAGGGATCCTCAAAGAGGGAGTCATTGAGATCGGGATCCTAGCCTTGGCCGTGGCAGAGGTGTTGACCCATTCACTCAACCCGAGAGCCAAAAGATCCCCAACTCCAGCAATCGAGTTCGCTAGGGGCTCCTCACCCCTAGTCACATCAGCTGGCTCACCAACAGAATGCATGACGAGGACCCTTCCAAGGAATGCAAAGTGCATCGTACTGCTACAGCTCCAGCGATCGACTATCTTAAGACAAGTCGCCTCCCGACCTCTCAAAGTGTGTCCTTGCAACGAGGCGATTTGATCCCAAGCCTAAAATCTTCTCTCTATAGGCTCCTGGATCTTGCCTGAGATTAAGATGGCTCGCAGTCAAAATCGGCAAAGGTTTCCCTTCTATTTCCAAAAAATTGACCAAATCATATCTACGCCAATCCCGAACACCCCATTTTAGAGGCACCAATAAGAAGATCCAAGGTCGGCAAGATCCCTCTAGACCGAGCTGAGTCCTCTTCCATCAGCCTCTTCAAGCATAATTTCTCGAGAAGGCGACAAGTCACCGCTCGACCTACCGAAGCGCATCCTCACAGTAAGGCGATTTGATCCCACGCCTAAGATCTTCCCTCTGTGAGCATACTTTTCCAAAAGATGGCAACCCATCGCTCGGCCTCCCGAAGCACTTCCTCGCAGTCAGGTGATCTAATCCCGAGCCTAAGATCTTCCCTCAATGAGCATACTTTCTCCAAAAGACAACAAGCCACCGCTCAGCCTTTGAAGTCCTTCCTTGCAGTCAAGCGATCTGATCCGGAGCTTAAAATCTTCCCTCTGTGAGCATACTTTCTCCAGAAGGCGGCAAGTCACCGCTCGGTCTCCCGAAGCACGTCATTGTAGTCAGGTAATCTAATCCTGAGCCTAAAATCTTTGCTCTGTGAGCTCTCAAATTTTGCCCGATACTTGAATCGCCCATAGTTGACTCCAGCAATCTGTTCCAACACTGAAGTCCACCGGGGAACTCACTGCCTACGATCCATTCAGATGAGTTGCTCTTGCCCATGTCGACTGGCGAAGACTGATCGGCACTTGGCCTCCTTGACGACTCACCAGCAGCCAAAGTAGACTTCAAATGCATCCCCATATCATCAGCTTCAAGTGAGGAAGGGTAACTCCCGCCAATCTTGGCTTGTGGTGTTATGGGCTCTATACCAACTCTGACTTCTCACATTATTTGGCTGGTGAAGACGATTCAAGAAGTGAGGCAAAGAAAGCCCCTCCACACATAGTTGGAAGACGACATCAGCCTGCATTAATCCAGCAGGATCGTGCAGGACGATGGCCCATTATGACACACTAGGGGTTAAATTTTCAATCCTCCCGACATGGGGACTAGTGATGGGTCCAATGACCATAGGCGTAAGGGGCTCGGTCTCATGGTAGGCCCATGACTCAACTCCAACCCAAGAAAGAGTTTTCAAAGTGAAGTGTCACACATTGCCCAAGAAAGAGAAGTGTATTTGCAGATCACACTACAAATTTAGACTCCCTTGAGCTTGGAAGGACAAGCTTTGAGAAGCTCCACAATCTCCAAGTGGCTCAGCACTCATAGGAAATGAGCTTACCCTCCAATCAGGAGTTGCCTTCCTCCCAAAAAGCCTACCCTCCATTGAGGAGTCGGCCTCCATTTAGGAGCTAAGAGCCCTCCGTCTCAGAGCCTGGAGCACTCCATCCCAGAGCTAGGAGACTTCCTTCCTAGAGTCACGAGTCCTCTGTCCCAGAGTAACGACCCTTCCATCCCGGAATTAAGAGCCATCCGTCCGAGAACTAGGAGCCCTCCATATAGGAGCCATGAGCCCTCTGTCAAAGTGCCAAGAGCCCTCCGTCCAGGAGCTAGGAACCTCTATTCCGGCACCCGAAGCCCTCCATCCCAGGAGCTCTCCATCTGGGAGCCTGCAGCCCTCCGTCCTGGAGCTTGTAGCCCTCCGTCTTGGAGCTTGGAGCCCTCCATCTCAGGGCATGGAGCACTCCATCCTGGAGCCAGGAGCCCTCCATCCCAAGAGCCCTTCATCTCGGAGTCAGAAGTATTCCGTCCCGAAGTCATGAGCCATCCATCTCAGAGGCAGGAGCCCTCTGTCCCGGAGCTAGGAGAATTCTATCTAGGGGCCAGGAGCCTTTCGTCCCAGAGCTAGGAGCCCTCCGTCCCAATAGCCCTCCATCCTAAAGCAAGGAGACCTGCGTCCCAAGAGCCCTCCGTCCCAAAGCCATGAGCCCTCCTTCAGAGAGTGAAGAGCCCCCCGTCTTGGAGCCTGGAGCCTTTCATCCCGGAGCAAGGAGCCCTCCGCCTCGGAGCCATAAACCCTCAGTCCGGGAGCCAAGAGCCCTCCATCTCGGAGCCTAGAGCCCTTCGTCCCTGGGCGTGGAGAACATCATCCCGAAGCCAAGAGCCCTTCATTCCGGAGTCAAGAGCACTCTGTCCTGAAGTCACAAGCCGTCCATCTTAGAGATAGGAGTCCTCTGTCCTGGAGACAAGAGCCCTCCGTATCGGAGTCAGGAACCCTCTCTCTTGGAGCCAAGAACCCTCCGTCCCGGAGTCAGGAGTACTCCATCCTAGAGTCACGAGCCCTCCGTCCCGGAGTAAGGAGCCCTACATCCCGAAGTAAGGAGCCCTATGTCCCACGAGCCCTCCGTCCTGAAACCAGAAGCACTCCGTTGAAGGAGCCCTCTGTCCCGAAGTAAGGAGCCCTCAATCTCGGAGCCGGGAGCCCTCCATCCCGGAGCTGGGAGCACTACATCCCGGAGCAAGGAAGCCTCCATCCCGGAGCCAAGAGCCCTTCGTCCCAGAGCCACGAACCCTCCATTCCAGAGCCAACCCTCTGTCCCAGAGCCAGGGGCCTGCTGTCTAAGCATTAACCTTCCGCTTAGGTAACTAGGATGTTGACCCACCAATGCAGTTTAGTCCTTCTTCTCTAAGCCGCCCCCATACAGGCACACTTCTAAGCCTCTTCTCTATCGGGCACATCTCTCAGTTGCCCCCATGTGGGTGCACTTCTAAGCCGCCTCTCTGCAGGGCACACCTTTAAGATGCCCTCATGCGGGCACACTTCTAAGTTGCCCCACTGCAAGGTACACCTCTAAAACACCCGTCTGTTGGGTGCACCTTTGAGGTGTCTCTCTATCAGGCACATCTTTAAACCACCCCTCTGCCGATGCACCTCCAAGCCACCTCTCTACGGATGTACCTCTAAGCCACATCTTCAGGCTACCTTTTCCACTTCGAATTTATCACTCCAAAAATTTCTTCATCTTCGGATCACATCGCCACACGTGCTTGCGCGTGTTACAAATACAATAATACTTTTCACACAGGATTGACCAAATATCCCAACACAAGCATTCACACTCGTCACCGGATTGACCGGCCATTAAATTTTATAAGCACTCGAAATTGGTACAACAATCTTTCAAAAATCCTTTCTTAATTACAAAATATTTCAAGAATGCATTCCAAATGCTGCCCATTGCAAAAGACAGTAACATTGCCCAGGATGCCAAATATTCTTACAAATTTTAGCAGCAGTTTCAGCCGTGAGACTGTACGACAAATGATAAAAACAGATACACACTGCAGATTCTCCTGCATGTTTTTGGTATTAAACAGGCAGCCTCGAGATCCCACTCGTACGTACCATGCTTACTTGTAAGTTAAAGTCGTCATATTTGTCGACTACTCGTCAGCAATATATGAGTCATAACATCACAACATACAAGCTCATATTTAATTCGATATGAAGTGTGGCAGCAATACTTAATTATCAAGCAGAAGCCCAGACATAGGTTTTACTGGGATTGCAATTGAAGAAGCCGTCACCCCCAAAGCCAAACTTGGTACTGTAGCCTTCATAGTCTCTATGGTTGAAATGAAACGCTTCGATAAGCCGGAGGCCTTCATTTGCGGCTAGCGTTTCGATCGCCCACTCCCGGAAAAAGCTATTTGACTTATGAGTGATGTGTATTTGTCCGTCAGCAGCTACCATCTTCTTTGCATTGTTAAAGAACCCTCTAATCAGTTTTTGGTGTTTCCTGTATGCATTGCACGCAAGTGATTGGAGAGGGTGGTAGAAGTTATGATAAACAACACGTTGTAAGAGTTTGGTTTATAATTAGGCGATCAATATATATACACTTGGCTATCAAATATTTTCAAATTGTATCACAACCCATAAATAAATCTAAATTTGGCTAGCATGCATACATTTTTTTAGTCAATTATCAGCCGCTTGCAGTTCTCTTGTGATTAGAAGACCGGGTAAATATGGGACTTGGGGATCATACTTCTCCCTCCTACTTCTCTTAATTGAGTAATTAGAGAAAAAAATTTAACGGTTAAAATACAAAAATTAAATAATATTATCTAAATAGTTATTTTTATTAATTTTTTTATTATGAGATTTAAAACTCAGTAAATATTAATATTGTAAAAAATTAAAATATAATTATATTTAATATTCTTTATTTTTAAATCTTGGCTATTCCTCAAGAGAAATATAATCCCAAGTCCCCCTTTTCGCAAATATGTATACATAAATTCAGCCTAGGAAACTAAATTCAGAACGACAATTATAAATGACACTTATTTTTATTAAGATGAATTAAGTCATAAGAAATTATACGTTTCGGAACAAATAGAAGGTTACCTAGCTTCTGATATATGAATACACATACCGAATCTGGGCATCGCGTGGTGCATCCCGACCAAAGACGCCAGCATGTGGAAAATTAAAAATGATCCGATCAAATTTTATGGTGTTGAGCAAGTTGCAGCTTGCCATTTGGGTGGCATTGACCCCATGCATCACCGTGCAACCTCTGCTCTTTAATTTAAGGATGTTGCTCATAGCCTTCTTATAATTTTTGAGCAAGAATTCTACAAAATGAAATTAAACATGCACCTTCAGTAGAGACCCACTCCCAGGATTTCCTCTTTTAATTTTTTTTTCCCCT
This sequence comes from Nepenthes mirabilis, assembly GCA_025585075.1. Lineage (NCBI taxonomy): Eukaryota > Viridiplantae > Streptophyta > Magnoliopsida > Caryophyllales > Nepenthaceae > Nepenthes > Nepenthes mirabilis. The sequence goes on along the minus strand of JAODPA010118084.1, from coordinate 11,395 downwards.
GGAAAGTACGTATTAATCAAAACCAATATAGGACTTGTGATATTTTACTGCAGAATTTAAGAACATACAGATCTAAATTTCTTTTAGGCTCAATTTACCCAAGATATAGTTCAGGATCAAATGATTTTGAAAGAAAAACAGTCAGTCTCAAAACACGGGTACATTTTAAGTTAAAATTTACTTTTTTGCTTTTTTTTTTCTAGTCCCAAAAAATAAAGAAAAAAATAACTGCACACTAAGAAGAAATTAGCTAGGGAGAGGAGTCGGGGATAAACAAAGAGAAGGAAGAGAAAGATACGCTTAAGAATTTTACCCATTGAATCAAGAGAAGTTGCCATTATGTTAGCAGCAGAGCCAAAAGAAACAGCTAAACAGGCAGAAAAGGAGAAGTCCCCTTCACCCACCAACAGCATCTTTTGAGAGCTTGTGTAAGGCCCTTTTCTTTTTATAATTTTTTCTACCTTCGGCTTCCTCGGCTTCTCTATGAAACCCTCTTTACTTATCATAACTTCTACTTTTCCAAAAGCACCAACTTCTGGTGAAACTTTTTCCTCAAGAATAACAAATTTTTTCTCCTCCTGATATGGTAAACCACGGTTTTCTTCTTCCATAATTATTATGCTGGGATCCCCCACCACATCAATAATGTAGGATGCAATGGGGGGATTGATGGTGGCATCGTTACATACGGTGGTCGAGTCTTTAACATTGGTTCCAAAATTCTCCTGTAAAATTATATATCACGGTATAATCAAATTGTGTTAATTAGGAAGTATTTGAAAGCTCATATTGCATCATATGTGCATAAAAACTGTATGCAATAATATTTGCAAGTTTGACAATTTTGGTGAATACGAAAATAAATGTAATTTAATTGAGATTTGCTAAATGTGCAAAGTAAGAAGTTGCTGGCTTACATATGAGGAACAAGCAATAGATGCATGGTGTTTCTCATCCTGACATGGTAAACCACTATCTTCTTCTTCCACAGCTATTGTGCTGGGATCCACCACCACATCAATGATGTAGGATGCAATGGGGGGATTGATGGCGGCATCGTTACATAGGGTGGTTGAGTCTTTAACATTGGTTCCAAAATTCTCCTGTAAAGTAATATATCATGGCATAATCAAATTGTGTTAATTAGGAAGTATTTGAAAGCTCATTTTGCATCATATGTTCTTAAAAACTGCATGCAATAATATTTTAAAGTTTTGACAATGTTGGTGAATCACGTAACTGGATGTCATGTGATTTAATTGAGATTTGCTAAATGTGCAAAGTAAGAAATGGCTAGCATATGAGGGAGAAACAATAGATGCACGGTGTTTCTCATCTTTGTTTTTGCTTTTGTTTTTTTCCTCTCTCTCTCTCTCCGTGCATGAGAATATATGTAACACACTATAATAACTTGGTAAACTAAATGGAGATTTAAGACAAACCGTAAATGAATCCAAGAATGACTGTGAATTCTGCTGCCACAATGAATAGACATCCTTAGAACAGGGAGTCACAGGAAAAATCCGCTCATTCGGTCTTCCTTTACCTTTCTTTAATGCACGCAACCAACTTAGAACTGTGGAAATCACTTGACCCATCGAATCTTCCCTCTTCTTCCTCTACTACTCTTCTATTAGTGGTGCTAAGATCCTGAAAAGAAAATTGGCAGTTGAGTAGTCCTAAAAAATGAGTTAAGTCCATTGATAAATATTCTTTCATATATTGTCAAATTAACACAAACTAAATGAGTTTGCCAGTTCCCAGGAGTCTAGCTGTGCCCTTTAGAATTGTTGAGATTAAGTCCATTAATAAATATTCTTTCATATATTGTCAAAAAAATACAAAATAAATGAGTTTTTCAATTCTCAGGAGTCTAACTATGCCATTCAAAATTCAAAGCATCCCCCTCAAATGGACCAGCTCATGAACCCAGTAAGGTGTAATTAATTTGGCGAGTCTACTGTTTCAATTTATAGTTCCAATCCATCATTAGATGATTTATAATTATCAAGAATCTTAATAGCAATTAAATCCACTATATATTAAAAAAATGATATTTTGTTACTGTAAGATTGGTTACTTGGAGTGATATAATATATCTGACGAGCCATGGGACTTCCTCAGGCTTGGAGGCCCATGTGGCCGAAAAATCATACAATATATGGGGAATGTTGCTGCATGGCACGAACAGTCATTTGGTCAAAGACCAGCGAAGGATTTTACCACAAATAATATAATATAATATAATAGGTGTCGAGAAATATCATAAATATGACTGCATCAAAACAATAATAGTGAAATTAAAATCAATGCGGTAGCCATGGTTAGCTAGCCCTATCTGCAAAAGCCGAGGTACACAACTAAGTCTTTTGGGTTACTCTTTTAGATTTTTGATCCAAAAACTCTTCTATAACACGTTCTATGCCAGCACATTGTACCAAAAAGACCAATGTCCAAAATGTTATCATTTCCATCATATTAAGGATCCAAATATACTAAAATAAATTAAAGTAATAGGTGAATGACCAAAAAAAAAAAAGAAGAAGAAGAAGAAGATGGAAATAGATGATATATTCCAAAAGAACTCCACTTCTATAAGCACAATGAAAACTGACCAGGTAGCCACACCGATAGTCACTGTTTGTTATTTCTTGAATTCAATCAATAGAGAATAGTGGTTGACGTTTGACAAAAGATTTGGTTTTTTCCATTGTACTATGGTTTGAATTCCAACAACTTCAATGGTGTAATGTCAACTTTATTTTTCTGTGTTAGTTTCTCAACAATAATAATGATCATAAAGTTATACAACAATTTGAACGTAAAAAACTCTTCTCAATTAAAGAAAAGTTATGGGAGACAACCTCATAACAATATTTACTATAAATATTTTGTTACAAATAATTTTCCAGGAGTCCCATCATAACAACCCATGCGAATAATAAGTTAAAACAAACCTAACATACCTAGCAACCGTCAATAGAACAAGAGAAATGAGTAGTCAATTAATAGTACATTTTATAACCAAAGTTAGAATATATCCAAATTTGACAATAGATGAAATTAGAAATGAACATCAACCAGAAATCTTCCGATTCTTCAATTTTCTCGTCTTTCTCTTCATTGTAGCCTTTCTTGTGTTACAATTTCTCATAAATTGCCCAAAAATCAAATTAGGACCATTCATGTTGCAGCTAGCATTCAAATGCCAAAGATAAATTTTGCTATAGTGCTTGAGCACCACTGATGCACATGTCACGTGCAAAAAACATTGCCATCCACACATGTGCACCCTTTAAGTGCACCTTGAGTGTGGATGCTTCTGACACTCATGAATGTGCACATCCTCATGCACCCCCCATGTGCAAATCTTCTATAATACTAAAGTTCTTCACTCAAGCAAATCTTTATAGAAAAATCAAGCAAATCACTAGATAACACATCCATTGGGTGTATGACTCACAATGGGTGAGCTTAAACATTCTCACATAACCTTGTTAGGGCACACCTTGCCTCTCCAGTGACCAAACAATTAACTCCTTTCCTTTGGCAACTTCCTTTCTACTGAGTTACAAGCATCAAACTCCACGAGTATGAACGACACCCTTTTCCGCTTTATTGATATATTGGAGTATTACCACTCCCATTTGGCATCTTCACATGGCTAGGGTCACTCATTTTGGCACACTACCTTGGCCTCTTTCTGCCACTGTGACCAAACATCCCATTAGTTACCTTACCTTTTCCTTTGGAAATTGAAATCTCCATCAAATACCATCTTGAATGCTTCCTTCTTCATGCCATAATTGGCAAGCCTTTGATGAGTTTTCAATATCGTTTTGTAGAATGTCTTGCAAAAAACCTCCTCATTACACTTGCCCACTAAAATTAAATTTAACCTAACATTCAGTTCATGCTGCCCACCTCTTAACACAAGCCTTGCCTCATTACTTGTCAACAAGTAAACGTCTTCAATGCCAATAGCCTTCTACAAGTCATCGTTTCCTATCTTTAATATCCAATAATCCCCAAGCGTATAAGATATGAAAAATATTTCCTCACTCTTGCATGGAATGAGAATATACAATCTATCACCCAACTTGTCTCTTAGCCCTCAAAGCTCTGTGCCTTCTCCACATCAACAACTAAAAGGTCACTATAGGTAGTGTTAGAAACCTAATAATTGGCGGTTGTGATCTCTATTCCCTTACCGCTCTCTACCTCACTTGTTCTCTTACTTCCACCAGAAGTAATTCTACTTCATATGGCACTTTTTGCCATAAAAATAACACTTGATATCCTTAAGTTTGGACTGGCTACGGCTTCTCTCTAACTTGTCACCTCTCTTCATATATCTTATTTTCTCAAGACTACTCGTGGTGATCAAGGAACTAAGTACTCTCAAAATCTCATCACTTTTCTTCTGCTTAAACAACTATTCATAAGTAAGAGATGATTTCATTATGATTGAGGTTTCCGTCCTAAAAAATAGTATCGTCACAATATGATCGTAGAAGTTCTCCATGGAAGCCAACAATATCAAGGCCTTATCCTTCTCAATTTTCTGATTGAGTGTAGACATTTGTATCAAAATTTCATTGAACTCATTTGAGTACTTTTTGAAACTCTTACACTTAACTGAAGGCAATAAAACTACTACTTCAAATGTAATCACAATGTCAAAGACTTGGACTTGTACAAACTGTCAAGATTTATCAAAATCTCTATTGAATTAGAAAACTAATAATCTTTTAAAAAGTATTATCCACAAGAAACAATTGATCACATAATTTGCTAAATCTCTTATATCTTACCACTCCTTATTTTTCATTTTTTTGGCTTGTCACATTGTTTAGTACTTTAACTTTTTCTTTTTGGGGCAAAACAATCTTCGTTTTTCATTGCCAAAAATGAAATTATTTTGTCAACTAAATTATTAGATTTTGATAAACACCTTGAAAATGACGTCAGAAAAATAGTTTTTATGCAAAAAAAATTATTTATGTACCACTTGTTGGGATTCAAACCATGGCATAGAAATCAAATGCATGGTCAATTGTCTAACACCCTTCCATCCCTGTTGAACCCATGGAATAGCAAACAATGAGTAACTTGTTCGGAATTCGATACCCGAATACACCGAACTTGACGTAGCAAAATAAATCTAAATCTTTCGTCAATTGTCAGCCACTAAATTTATTAGCCTATGAAATAAATAATATACAATGATATTTAATATGAAAAATATTTTTCAACCACGGGATAAATTTTGAACATAAATGGTGCTGGTTACAAAAATACCCTTCAAAATCCCTTCACTCTGAACTCGAGTAAAGAATAGTTAAATATAACCCTCTCTCAACATATCCGATAATTCATAACAGAAATATAACGAGAAAAAGGGCAACCAAACAAAAGTAGTTTCTAGAATTACCTCCAGAACGATGTACCCGACTTTGGCGAAGAATAGAATCCAAATCGGACCTTGACTATATACCGAACCTCTTCCTCTTCTCTCCTCTCTCTATGTGGGTGCCTCTTGTGGATAAAAATTTTAGAATTATAACCCTAAAAAGCATGAGCTGCATTTTATACTACGTACCGGCGCTCGAATGCCTCGTGAACGCGGAACAAGCGCACCGAGTTTTGGATTCTGCGCTTGAGCGGCCATCGAGCGTTGAGCGAGGCACCAAGTGTGGAATCCGCACCTCTTCACCACTCTAGTACGAGGTAAGCGCCGGCACTTCTCCATCAATTTGGAATTAGCGCCCGATTTGATATTGCATCCTAGCTGACACTCCGATCCTCGCTCAAGTCTCGTGCGAACCTCTGATGGTTTTCTATTTGTTGGGTTACTCACAAGGGGGTGACCAAAAAACCCAACAAATTTCCCTTCAAGACTTTGTGGGGGATCCTTCGCCTTTAACCAGTGATTGTCATTGCCTGCTTTTTTATAACTTTTTCTCAATTGGGATCCCAGCATCGACTTTTACAGGCCTTAATGATACATTCTTTCACTCCTGCGAACCAAGATTAGTCCCACTCCCCTTCGGCTTCTCCTCTACGGTCAAATCATTCCCCCTTGCACTCCTTCTCGGACTTCTCTTTCAGCCACCTTGACTAATATCCTCATTGGTCACCTTGACTCTATCCTTGGCAACCAAAGCCGCCATCAAATACCAACTTGATCGCTTGCTTTCCCTTGCCACAACTGAGGTGCATTTGGTGAGTTTCTAACGGCCCTTTTCGAATGCTATGTTGAAGCCTTCCTCATCAAGTTTATTGATTAAAATCACATTCAGCCATAAGTCTGGGGCATATCTCACACCCTTCAACAAAACCTTCATCCCATTACTTGTCAACAATAAAACATCCTTGATGCCAACAACCTTCGACGAATTATAGTTACCCATCTTTAATACCCCGTAATCCCTGGATATATAGCTCATGAAGTGGGATTTCCTCGGTGTCATACAGTGTGAGGCGCCACTATTCATGTCATGACCTAGGAGCACAATATACGCAGGTCAAAAATAAAATCAATAATAATATTTTTATCAACCATAAAAATTCAACCTGGGTGTGACAATCCGAATACATACATGACTCAACATAATAAAACTCGTACAATACCTCATCGGATATAAATTCAAATAAACATAATATACGATTTGCTATCTAAACATCGTAAGTAAGGTATCCAAATATACAACAACTCATCAATATAATGTAATAACTCCAATATATTTCATACATGGATCAAGGCTCTCATCCGGCCAAAAATAAAATCATAACACATCCTCAAGATCAGAAACATACCCAACATAATATCTCAACTCATCGAAAGAGATATCCATACCAGATCACATATGAACTCCTACAAGCATATCCATGCCACAAGTCTAAAGGAGTAAAATATGAAAACGTGAGCCTAGAACTCAATAAGAATTGTATATATATAAACAGTGCATATAAATCAGATGGAAGGGATAATAATCACAACCATGTCAAAACAAAATACACAGTCCGTGAAATCTCTAAAAATCAAGGAGATGTCTCGTACTAAATCATCGTCTGTATCAAATAGTCTATCTAGAATATAATCATAATAAATAATGATCTGGTCAAATCTTATAGATGATATCATATCAAATGATCAGAGATCATATTACATAATCGCGACCATCACCACATCTGTGTGGGACACATACCATCATCTGGATCTAAATATCATATATTATATGCTGAAATCGAAAGAAATACCGAAACTAAAACATATAAATATAAAATATGTTCCGAGACTTAACACATCAGTATGTACGAGACATTCCTATCGCTCATCCGTGGGCCAAACCACATATCTCAAATATAGTCCACGTAATACATACAGAAATATAAAGCATGCACAAAATCAGAGAACCAAAGATAAATATACCAACTTGAGGAAGGATTACGCTCGTCCGGTAACCACGGCAATATCAGTTACGATTTAGGCTAGTAGCTCAAGGCCATCCATGTACTCTATCTCCCATAAATTAGGAACTTACTCACTATATTTTACTACACGCGACTTTGAGTATAACCTCAAATTTTAGTTATATATTAGGACGTCCGAATATATTATTCCATCAATTCCTTATGATGGTTCTCATTTAAATACACAATGGGATAGGTCAGCTACTAAACGTCTCAACTTTCCTTCCGGTAGTAGTGGCTATATCATATACGTCCCCGTCGACACTAAGCCTCCCCGTCGGGAGTGGTACCAATATCTCATGCCTCGGATCACATAGAACGATCTATCAGGTCTCGAACTGCCATGATCCCATAGTGACCCCGCCTATGGAAGCATGCATGTAGACCAATGCACGGCTTGGTTCATGGTTCCACAACATAAGAATACACAAATATACATATATACTATTCGGGTGTCCAAAAACCCTCCAAATTATAAATACCCATGTAAAACCCCCGCACAACTCGTAAAACATATATACATGTATATAATTAATAAATTATGTGTATATAAAAATACATATATGTTAGTAAAATCTCCAACAGTAGTCAAAACATATCAGAAGTTAAATCCAGCCAAGAATAGGGTTAGAGAATACTTGTCTTAATATTATACTCTGTAAATCTAAAGAAAGGATATTCGAAGTACCCAAATTAGGCCCTTTCTCTCTGAGCCACCGGGTGCCCCCTTCCTCTCTCCTCTGTGCGCAGCCTCCTGAGCCGCTGCCACTACTGCTGTTGCCGCCGCTCCACTACCCCTCCGCCTCATGTTGCTGTCGTCGGCCTCCCCGGCCTCACTCAGCCAACACCAGTGCCGTTGCGCTGCCGTCTTTCTCCCTCACGCTACTTGCGATGCTGCGCCGCTTTTCCCTTCTCGCATAGCTCGCGTCATCGCCACACGCCGTGGCCCACGACCACCGCAGTCTCACCCAAGAGCCACCACCGCGTCGCCTTCCTCTATCCCCCTCTTCTTCT
>JAODPA010118073.1:0-18512 GCA_025585075.1 Nepenthes mirabilis | reverse complement strand
AGGCAAGTGTACCTCGGACGCCGTTTTTAAGTTCATTGCAAGTGTATTTGCTCTGTTTCTGAACTCATGCTTTATTGCAAGTGTACCTCGGACGCCGTTTTTAAGTTCATTGCAAGTGTATTTGCTCTATTTCTAAACTCATGCTTTATTGCAAGTGTATTTCGGACGCTACTTTTAAATTCATGCGTTAAAAATATATCGCAAGTTATTTCGAACGCTGTTTTTAAGTTCATGCTTTAAGAATATTGCAAGTGTACTCTACTCTGCTTTTAAGTTCATATTTTGAGAATATTGAAGTGTACTCTGTTTTTAAGTTCCTGCTTTCTGCATTGAAAATCCACTGTCTGTAATGTAAAATGAACTCGGGCTTTTAATGAACTCCATCGTTAAAATGCACTCCGATTTTTAAGAAGAAAATGCACTCCGGTTTTGAAGAAAATGCACTCCGATTTTGAAGAAAATGCACTCCGGTTTTTAGAAAGAAAATGGACTCCGGTTTTTAAGAAGGAAAAAGCACTCCGGTTTTTAAGAAGGAAATGCACTCCGATTTTTAAGAAGGAAAAGAACTCCGGCTTTTAAGCACTCTGTGTTTTGAGAAAAAGGCACTCCGGCTTTTTAAGCACTCCGGGCTTTAAGCACTCCGTGTTTTGAGAAAAAGGCACTCCGGCTTTTTAAGCACTTCGGCTTTTAAGCACTCCGGCTTTCAGTAAAGACACTCCGTCCAAAAGGCGCTCCGTCCAAAAAGCACTCCGGCTTTTGAGTACTCCGGCATTTGAGAAAAAGGAACTTCGGCTTTTTGTACTAAAAATGAAACCGGCTCGCCTAAAACGAGCTCCGGCCCTTCCTTGACAAAATCTAACCGGCCCCAAGTATAATTGTTTCTGAAAGTATGTGCCGACCGTACCAAGGAAATTTTCAAGTAAGATAGCTAAAGATATATTACAAAAGTTGGATTTCAAAAAGGGATTTTCGATAAAGAAATGATTTCCGTTACAGTTATTTTAGGACCCAGGACTGACTACAGCCCAGATAGGTTCTCCGGCATGCCTTAGGACTTTTCGGTGGTAATCGAGGATAACTCTATCCATGGAGTTATTTGTGGTCCACTCTGCCCTCGGGGCGTTATGGACAGAGGGAAATACCGTTACCGGCCTACCTTCGGGTGGCATACCGTACCGATCCCGTGAGATGGGATACCCATATGATAGTTACCGGCCTTAGATTGTGTGGAGTGAACACAATTTATCCTCGATTATTTGCCTCCTTAGCTAGTAGGGTATACCGGCAGGGTCTGTACTGATATGATATGAAGTACCGTTTACTGTTTTACTGATATGTTATGTTCCCGTACCGATTACCGAATATGAAGTACCGAGTATCGAATATGGAATACTATTTACCGATATGATATGTACTGTTCACCGTTTACCGATATGTTATGTTACTATTTACCGTTTACTGTACCGATTACCGATTTTGAAGTATAGTACTGTCAAGGTATGTTTTCTCTATTTCTTGGACTGCATTCTGATTTACCGTTCTGTTTATGCATAGTTACATGACCGTTCTGCATCATCATTTTACTATCCATGTACATACACCTTGCTGAGCCTCGGCTCACGTTTTTATGTTTTTTCCCCACTGATGAAGCTTTAGAGCTTGTGCCTGACGAGTTGGAGTGATTAGAGCTTGTCTGAAGGATTAAAGACATTGGAAGCTTATTTGGAGAAATATTATTGTAATGACTTTTGGACTTCTATGGTTAAACATTTTGGCTATGTACTCAGGAATGAATATTTTGGAATGAATATGAATGCTTCCGCAAGTGTTAGAATGACTTCTGCTATACTTATCATGGTTAACAGTATATGGGTCCTAGATGGCATCTGTGATCCTGTGTTGCACCTAATTGGTTTAGTTGGGTTTTCAATTATGTTATGAATGACAGAATCAAAAAAAAAAAAACCTGTTTCGTCACACTAGTCACAAAGAAGAGTATACTTCTGCTTCATCTCGGACAACTCGTATTTAAGACGAGAATCACGCTGCTCCAAGGCCATGAACTTCTCTGTCTCGATATAGCTTTGAAATAGGAAGTCGAAAGTGGAGACAAGACGATATGCCAGTTCTTAAGGTTACAAAAGAAGAACAAGTTAGAAACTGCAAAACAAAAAACAAAAGAACTTAGAAAAAGCTTGGCAAATACCTCAAAGAAGGATGAGCTCCCTGTAGAAGTATCACTAGTAGGAACCTCCAAACTTTCATGGACTTCTGGTTCCAAGGGCTCTCCAAAGACCACCTCAGCCACCTTACTAACTCCTTCGACAAAAACTTCCTCCCAGACCTCAGACGCTGGGGGCTCAAATCCAAATGTCCAACTACTCCCTCGGATACTGCTACCCCATCAGCCTTGGACACAGAGGCCTGCAAGCATGGCACATCTGCCATCTTAACTCCTCCCTCAATCTCGTCCTCATCTCTAGCCTCGGGCACTAGAGGCTCGAAAGAAAGTTCCTCAGCAACCTCAACCGGAAGTTTTGGGATAACCACCTCTGAGATACTGGTCTCCAAAACCTTGACTTGAGGCACTTCCTCGGCCCCCCGTACTGACTCTCATAGATCCATGAAGCACCCTTGGTAAAGTTGGCAAGAAGCCCAGGTTGGGGCTCCTCGGATAGAGATGGTAGAACGTCGGCTCCCCATATGAAGCAAGGGTTAGAGTCGAGATGGTGGCTTCATAGTAGCAGACTTAGGGTCAGCCATAGTAGCAAACTCTAAGGGCTCATAGTCTTCATCAAGTTTAATGACCCCAGATGTTTGGGCCGAAAAAGGACTAGGAATTGGGCCCATCCTCACCCACGATCTCTTTGCCCTAACTAGCCAGTCGATGGTGGCTTCATCGTCATCCAAGGAGGAGGACCCGATCAAGACCTCCTAACATTTAGGCACCTAGGTAGAAGGCTCACTTATGTGTAGTGGGCTCTACTTCCTTTTCGGTTTCCTTTTTAGGGCCCACGGCACAGGGGGTGCTCCCAACCACTTCAAAAGAGGTTTCCATTTGACTTGTGCAAAATGCTTAGCTAGTAGCCATCAGTTTTTTTATTCTTATTGAAGGAGTCGGCTTTCTCCTTGATGAGGTCTATCAGTGCCTTCATCGACTCCTTTTCATGCTCAAGCACATCAATACTGAAAGATGTTGTAACTCGGCCCCATTCATTGGAAAGCCACATCTAGATGACGTCAACAAAAAGAAAAAACCAATCTTTCTACCTTTTAGTTGAGTCAGGGTTTCCCCCGCTCAACATAAAATCAAGACTAGGAGAGATTGAAATCCAATCTGCCCCATGGTGGAAATGAAAAATTACCTTAACAGCCTTGGTGTCTAATACTATGCCATGGATGCGTGCAAAAATGCATATAGAAACTAGGTATTGGACGGTGTTGGGTTGTAGCCTTGCAACTGGAATATGAATAGCCATTATTATTCTATATAGCTTTGAAGCTATTAGGAAACGAAGCCCTCCTTTCGGATGAGTTTCGTACACAATGATGTATCCCTCTAGTGGAGAGCAACCCCTGCTACCCACACCATGCAAAAGATATACCAGGAAACTCGGAATCCTATACCAAGCGCGGAGGTAGTCAACAACCCATCAGCCGATGTAAAAACCGACACGATGTCCTTAACTCCAAGAGCCATTAAAGAAAGTTAGGGAACTTAAAGGGAAGGAAGAAGACGAAGGAAATTCTAAGAGAAGGAAAAGCAAATGGAGTTTTAGAAGAAGTGTGGGAATAAAGGATTTCAAACAATTTATACTAAGTTCATTTGGGTTAAAACGACACTGTAAAAAGAAAATTCAAAAAGACAAACCTCATCATAACGGCAATACATGTCAGAACCCTGTAGACTGTGCAGCATGTCAATTGTTCGAAGTCAATAATGATGATTGATATAATTTTGAGAACTACATGAGACTCGAAGAAGCTCGAATTTAATACTGTTGCTGGCACCACAAATGAAGTCTATCGAACTAAGAGCCCTCGTCTTAACATCTAATGAAGTTGGTCTAACTGAGAGTCCTCATCCAGCTAGCCAATAAAATCCTTCAGATTAGGAGCATGGGTTCAGATAACTAACTATCCTTAGACATCATACTGGAAGGTTGAATTTTAAGTCTTCTGATATGGAGGGCTAGTGATGGGTATAGTTGTCATCGACCCAAGAGGAAGGTCTATCAAGGATTTGGCCCATAACCAAATGAAGTCCCAGTCAGCCCATATAGCCAACGTGGGTAGATGAGCCCGTCGGTCTTATCTGGATAGTTCACTTCTTATACGATGATGGCACTAATTCTAACTAATCGGAACAAACAACTTCATTCTCTTATCTGGATAGCTTAATGAACTAACTCCCAAAGTGGGGGCTAATGATGGGTATAACTAACTATCCTTAGACATCATACTGGAAGGTTGAATTTTAAGTCTTCTGATATGGAGGGCTAGTGATGGGTCTATCACCGACCCAAGAGGAAGGTCCGTCAAGGATTCAGCCCATAATCAAATAAAGTTCCAGTCAGCCCCATATAACCCAAAGTTGGTAGATGAGCCCATCGATCTTATCCAGATAGTTCACTTCCTATATGATGATGACTCTAATTCTACCGACCTAAACAGAAAGCTTCTTTTTCTTATCTGGATAGCTTAAAGGACTCGACTACTAGTTTAGAATCGTCGGCCAAGTGGTATCCTCTTATCCATCCGGATAGTTCCATGGATAGTTGGCAGAGAAATTAACTACCCCTTAACTCTATATATATCATTCCTTTCTAACAGGAAGAAGGACGAACAAATAAAAACCCAAAAAGTTAGTAATGGACAATTTTAAGACGATTCAAGTACATTTTCTCTCTCTCATTAAGACCTTTTCTATGACATCTCACGTCCTCATATACACTTAATGAAATATTATACTATATATAAGTCCATAAAATACATAAACATTATACACATGATCCGCATGATACCATATCAAGTGGCTCCAACCCCGTACAGCTAGAATATGGTATCAGATCCTTTAGAGATGCTAATAGGAACCAAAAATCATTACCATAAAAATTTTACAGAGGTATAAATAATAATCATAACACTTTGCGGAAGCATAACTAAACGATCAATACCAGATACCAACATAGTATAAATATATATATATATTACAAGACAGAGTACATGACTTTCTAATATATTAAAATCTATCAGTGTTTGATCCTAAACATCTTCTGACTTCACTTCTAATCACTAGATACCAACTCATGCCTTACATCTAAGGGGTTAGAAAAACAATAAGGGAGTGAGTCAAATATTCAATAAGGTACAGATAAAAATTAAAACATATACATTTCTACTTAAAATAAACATATAAATCAGACGAATAGAAATCATTCAAGAACATGCAAGAACTTTTGCCTTCTTTAACATTTCCTTTCTGATTCTTAATTAGCATTTGTCCTTTTATCATTTATCTTTAGAAACTAGAACTAGTAGGCCTTACAAGCTAATAGAGCGCACAAATCGAGGAATGGATTATATTAATCCACACAAAGTAAAGCCATATCTTCATTATTTACATCCTGAAGATAGGATAGATTGTATGTATCTCCACAATCTAAGGCCTTTACCTCTCTTTACACTCCGAAGTGGGTGGTACTACCTATATTACCCAGTAGACGGGGCCAAAAGCCATCATCTTACAGCTGCTTTACCTCCTTTTTACCTTGGGAAGGTGGTACTACCGATATCACCCGGTGGATGGGGCCAAAAGTCGTCATTTTATAGCTCTGAAATCAATTTTTTAATTTTTACTATGATATCCTAAGGTATGTCAAGGAATATTACCTGTTACAATACATAGTTAGGATAATTTTTGAGTTTTTACTATAATATTTATGGTATGTCAGGGAATATTATCCGCTGAGATAATTTTTTAGTCAAGTTTCTTACTTCTTCTCAAAACTTGAAAACTTCTTGTGGAAATATTTACCTTATTCTTAATACTTTACTTAATTTTCTCCATTATGAAAGAAAATGGTTATTATTCTTCAAAGCATACGAAACTTCTATATAATCTTTCCATGAATATATGACCATACAATGCAGTAATAAACAATAGAAATCAATGCAATGGCCATGCAAAGTTCTTATGTAAACTTTCCATAATATCGAAACATATAATCATAACATATGATAATTAGCAAAAAACCATAAATCGTAGCAGAAATCAATATATTATCCTTTTTTAGTGGCTTTAATCTTAAATTTTTATATATTTTAAAATATAGATTTAATATGTGATATATTCAGCTAATTCAGTTGGCCATATGGTAGTCAGTTCAAGGCCAATTAGTGTTAATTTCTTAGCACAACTACTTACGAATTTGATTATCGGTTCATGGCCTACTAATGGTCTGTTCAAGGGATTTGTCCGTACTGATTTTTATTATTAATTTTCATCACTTCTGAACCGGTTTAGATGAATCGGTTCAATAGTTCAAGGCCTCTCCATTTGCTGAAAATTTTAGCATTTGGCCGATTCTTCTTTCTTAGTTTGAGGCCCGATTCAGGGGTCTGTTTGAGGGATATTTTTACCAGTTGATACCTTAACATTTTCTCATAATAAGTTTAGCTTGTTTGGGAATAGAAAGTGGGCCAGTTCAACAGCCCAAATTCTAGCATCAACATAGTTGCTATCACCCAATCTGGTACTATTTATGGTCCCTGTTTAGTATTAATTTCAAGGTATTTTTGGCCACCATTTCATGAGTTGATAGTTCAACTTTAGTACTTGATAACTTGCATGGAACGGGTGTTGATTCAATCGATTCAGGGCTGGTTCAGTCCATTTCCTTGTATTGCCAGAATCAGCATGCTGGACCGGTTCTAGAGCATTTTAGGGGTCCGATTCGGTACCCATTTCAAAGATTTTTGGGCGGCCAGATTAATGGTGGGTAGGTCAACCTTAGTACATAATACTGTGGCTAGGCTGGCTACCGGTTCAACTGATTTGGATCCGATTCAGTTAATCTTTCCCAAGTTGCCACATTCAGCAACAGTAGAGAAGCAAATGGCCAGTTCTATTTTGATAAATTTTATGGCCAATTTAAGGCCAATTCGTGACCGGTTCAGTGAGTCTTCTTACAACCAAGAGACTCATTTTTGAGAATATGTTTGGTTCCTGGCCAATTCAAGCTAATTTCTCAGTCGGTTCGGTTTAAAATTGTAACTCTAGATTCTATATCAGTAATGTTTTAATGCAGGCAGCTTCTTCTTCAGTTTTGGTGGCCAGTCTATGACCGATTTGGGACTAATTTTTGTGGAGTGATACTTGAACTTTGCTACAAAGAACTTAAGTCAATATAGATGCCTGTTCAGCCCGGTTCATTGGTTGTAATTTCGGTTATCAGCAAAGTTGCTAAGGTTAATCCTATTACTAATATAGGACCCGGTTAAGTGACCAATTCAGCTCATTTTCTTGCGTTGAATTGTTACAACATAATTAAGAGGTTAATCTTGTTGGATACCAAATTTAGACTGATTTGGGTACCATTTGGTCGCCGGTTCAGCCAAAGTTCAAAAGCTGATCTAGCTACTGGTTTGGCTTAGTTCATCAACCGAACATATTTCACGTTAATTTGATGATATGATCAAAGACATCGGATAATTAAGTATTAAAACAATAATACTTAAAAAAATTAAAAATAAGAAACACCAAATAAAGAAGGGATTCAAGTACACTTGCCAAATATTCAACTAAACTCTTGCTAACTTCGGTTTTGCTTCAGCTTCCCTTCTGTTTTTCTTTCTGTTTTTCCTTCTGCTTTTCTCTCCTTCTCTCTCGGTTTACTCCTCTTTTCTTCCTGTCTTCCTTACGTCTCCCTTATACAAAACGAAGGGCAGAGCTGATTCATCATTCTCCTGCCAGCACCACCCACTTTCCTCTCCCAAATTCAACCGGCTGTCCTAATTCGGCCTTGCTGATTCATCCTTCTGTTTGCTAGCTGTTGCCCTAGTATTTTGCCTAGTGGTATATTATTATTGGTTGCTAAGATGGCTGCTGAGGTGTGAGGCTGTGCTGGTGTGGAGAGCAGCTTCGGTCATGGAGCTGCTGCTGCTGCAGCTGCCATGCTGCAGCTTGGCTTCAGTTGCTGAAATAAGTAGCCGTGGACTACTTTTACTTTACCGCAAATTTGGCTACGTTTGCCAAGCTCTATGAGCTGCCGTGGTGTGTGTGTATATTTAATCTGAATTGTTTGGATTTTAGCTGAGTTGCAGCTACCGTGGAGCTCTCTCTCTCTCCTCGCTGAATTATTAAATTCAGTTGCCGTGGAGAGCTATGTGTATGCAAATTTCTTATTTAATAACTTGGAAATGTGATGCCGCCATGTGGTAGCTTCTTCTTGCTGATTTGCTGTGTATGTTATTCCTCTTAGTGCCACGTTTCCTTCACCCATATTTCCCATAAATTTCCCTAACTTGGAACTGTGTGTCTGTGGCCTGCCCCCTATCATCATAATTTCTCATTGCTGCTACAGCCGTGAACCTTCCTCACTGAATTCATACTGAATTCAGCATATTCTTGAGTGTGTGAGGTGCTAGAATATATTGAATTTTACTTAAATAATTTGATTTGTCCTATATTAAATTAACCGAGCTAAATTCAGCTACTAATCGAGTTGAAATTTGGTGGCCGAGCTATCTTTTTGTTACCTCAAAATTAATTTGGTTGATAATCGGTTGAAATTTTGGTGGCCAAGTTGCCTTTTTATTAACCGTATATGAATTAATTGCTAATCGGGTCAATCGGATAATTTTTTGAGTTACCGTTATGTCTCACGATGAATCTCTGACTTTTGGGTTTATAATTTAGTCGGCATAATAAACCTCGATTCGAAATCCTTAAACCAATTGAAGTCTTCAAATCTATATATTTTAATTTTAGTAGTTCCTGAATGTCGAAACCTTTAATCTAAATTTCTTTACGTCATTTGATACCGATTAATTATGATTTGTTTGATCGAAAGATCTCGAACCTTACACTTCCCATTAAGCGCACTTTACAAAATCATTATACAAATATTCTCACTCTCCATCCTCTCTTTTCTTTCAACAAAGAAAGATCACTAATTTGCGCGTCGGAAGATATATTGGAGAGTGAGTTCTATTTGTTGTATTACACATAATCCAAATTCAAAGTATATAAACACCGGACCCTCTTTTAATCGTTCGAACTAGACGAACCGGTATTTGACTCCCTAATCCATATAATAATCTAGATCCGAGGTCATATCAAATCTAAAATTGTAGAGCTACCGATTTACCAAAATCCACTCCACTTAGCTACTTCATGAAGAACAGTAGCCACCCAAATCTATTCTTCATCGCTTACTTCAACTGGGAAGAATCATACGTGTTTCACCCAAAGAGTTCACTTCACTAATGCCATTTCACAATAGAAAACAGCAGCCTCCAAATTGACCTCAACAGTACAAGAACCTTACACCGCCGGTCCCTGTGATCCCCAATCCATGAGACCATATGTGCATTAATTTATCAACAATGATAGCAACAAAATCATGGATTAGCATAAATTACAAGAACACATCCCCTGAAATTACCCCTCCGACCGCACAGCAGCGCAACAGCAACCTCAACAGAGAGGCGAGGTTGGAGTAGATTTAGGTGTTCATTGTTGCTTCTTGGTCACTTAAGCGCAACCTTTTTCGGTTAATCAAAATCTCATTTCTTTTTTTTTTTTGGTAAGTAAGAATCAAAATCTCATTTCATCAATGAAATATTACCCTTTGAGTATCAAAGAGAGGCAAATTTATAAATATAAACACATTGATTTAACACGTAAATGGTCTGTCCAAAAATGGCTAGGAGGCTGATTTTTCTCTCGGTTACTATTCATCTTCTTCCTCATCCATTTACTATCGTTGACTTAATTTACAGAGTACGAAAATACCTCACATGGAAACTTCCTTCCTTTAACAATTCATTCCGTCAATTGTATACAAAATTCAAGCAAATTCTAGTGATTCAAGAGCCACATAACTTTATTATATCACTGGACCTGAGTTGCTAATAGAATTTACGAACACAATTGCAAGATCTGGTTTCAGGCGTGGAATACAGTTGAAGGTAACGAAAATGAACGACCAAAGGAGATGGGAGTACATTTGCAAGATTTAGAACTTACGAGGAAGTAAAGAATTCCTTTGCTAGAACATATCTGGTAAAAGAAATTAGGAATGTCACTCGTCTGAATTTACTCCACAGCATCAAATGATCTCCACAAATAGGGAGTGCCCAAATGATCTCCACGTCATGTAAGGTTTGGGTTTCCGGCACATAATATTAAGGAGATGCTTAAGTTATATAATTAAAATTAGGCTTAATTCTTATAAGAAAATTAGGTTTCGAGAATATAAAATTTATCGGCGAGGGGCGCTCGCCGGGCGCCTTAGGTGGCACCACGAGCACCCAAAACAGAACCCGCTGCCCCTGTCGAGCGCTCGAGCACCCGAGCAGGTGGTAAAAATAGATTGGCTTGCACCTGTCAGGCGCTCGAGCACCGGCCTGCAATATAAAATCCCGCAAGGGTTCGGAGGTCATTTTATTTTCGGCCATTTTTAGTATAGAGAGAGAGAGAGAGCTTGAAGGGGTAGAGAGAGAAGGAAGGATCCAAGCTTCTTGAGTCTGAATTCGAGCTCGTGCTAGTTAGAAAAGTTATAGATCGGGTCGAAACAAGTGTTCTTATATCCTTTTCTCTCATTTTCTAACACATTCATCTCGTTTTCTTTGGGTATCCTTATTTCGATACCCGATTAAATTGTTATTTCGTTTTACCCATAATCCTAGCATGTATATACTTCGATTTCATATCCGATTGTTGAGATTTGTATGGTTTTTCATACCCAAAACCCGCGTCCCTTTGTTTATACCCGAAATTATTGTAAATAATGCATGATTTGGCCTTCATTATAAATTACCCATAACTTAAATATGTGTATTTATTTGTTGAGTGTTCGATTTTTAAGTTTTGACCCGTTTCGTGCGACAGAGAACCCTAAAACCCACGCAGGCACTGTATGAGCACGCCCTTATACCTGATGAGTCAAAGTGAGAGCTTATGAGCTATTTAGGTGGTGGACTGTGATGGATGAACCGTGAGTACATAATTTTGTGATTTTGCCTTTTTGGGGAACATTTGTATTACTTTGAAATGGATATGTATAATGATGTATGTGCATGATGATGGCGTATACGTAGCGTAGTTTTTGCTATTTGTATTGAATGTATTTGCTTCTGCAGGTACTTATGGTTGTTCTGAGGATCTAGTGGCATCTTGTCTGAGCCAAATCATACCCAAAATTATGACGTCGGTGTCACATGTAGTTTAGTGGCTTTTTGGATCCTATGTTGAGATCTGTGTTTGGTTGTTGGGTTCTATTGTGGTTATTTATTATGCTGTATAGGTTATTGACAGGTTTTATATTTGGCCGATATCCGTATTACAGTTAGAATTTTATCAGATTTTCGGTTAAAAATATAGTACATCACAATTAGTATCAGAGAAGAGATGCTTTAGGTTTGATCTAAATCTTATACTGAAATTTAGGATAGTATAGGTTAGATGGACTAAGTAAATGTAGATATTGGGTGGTTAAGTTAGTTGGGCAGTCTTAGTTGTCATTATATGCCATATTTAGACCGTTAGCTATGTTTAATTGCGTAGAATTATTATATTATAGTTCATGCCCGATCTATAATCTGACCCGTACCGTTCTCATTTCAGAGTAGTCATCAAAATCCGAGTATACCGCCAAGAAGGAGGTCTACACAGGGAGGTGGCCAACCTCGCGATCAAGAAGAAGAATATATTGATTTATTGGGCAGAATGGCCGATGTCATTGAGATTTTGGAGCAGAGGAATCTCACTTCAATGCCTGTTCCTACTCTGCCCCCAACTCCTGCAAATCCTAGACCCTCTGCTTATGACCGATTCGTCCAAGAAAGGATTTCTGAGTTTCTGAGAGAGCCTGATCCAATCGAAGCGGATACTTGGTTTTAATGGCTGAAGAAAGTTTGTGCTATCCTCTACTACCCCGAGAAGGATCGGGTGTTATTCACCTCTTATCGATTGGAAGGAGAAGCCCATCACTGGTGAGAAATGAAGAAAAGGGCATTGGGTGTGTCGAAGTATGAGATCACTTTGGCTATATTCGAGGATGCGTTTATGAAAAAGTATTTCTCGTCCGCCCTCTAAGTGCAGAAGGAGAAAGAATTTATTCGTCTATGGCTAGGGAATAGGGCGATAGCTGATTATGACACAAAGTTCATGGAGCTAGCTTGGTATACTCTATATATGGTCAAAGATGAGGAAAGGAAGGCCAGAAAGTTTATGCAACGCTTGCGGGATAATATTTGCAAGTGGCTGGCGACCCTCAAGCTGTCAACCTATGGGGAGGTATTGGATAGCGCCTTGATCTATGAGAATGAGCTTGAAAAGGAGGAGTATTTCAGGAAGTAGACATCTAGTAGAAGTGCACCGACTCTAGTTTTAGTCAAGGTTTAGCCAGGCAGCCTAAGAAATCAATGCAAGTGGACTAAGGGAAGAAGGCTAGCCCAGTTACACCGGCCAAGCAAGCTCCCGCCGATTTGTGTCAGCATTGTGGGAGGTCTTATGTTGAAAAGCCACGTTACAAGGCATTGGGCGCATGTTACAACTATAAGAAACCCAAGGACATGATCAAGGATTGTCCTCTCAAGAAGAAAGCCCTTACCCCAAAGCCAACTGTTTTGGAAAAAGTGTTTGTAGTCTCTGCCAATGAAACCAAGGGATCTGATGCAATTGTGGAAGGTATTTTTTCTATTTGGGGTGCTTCTGCTTGTGTACTTTTTTATTCTGGATTCACTCGTTCTTTCGTATCACCTCGGTTTGTTTGCCATTTGATATCATCTCCTGCTATCCTTGATTATTCATTGGTTGTGTCAACGCCCATGGGATCTTCTGTTGTGACTAATATTTCATACCCTGGGTGTCTGGTTGAGGTTAATGGGCTGCAGTTACTTGTTGATTTGATCCTTTTGGAGATGCATGATTTTGATATCATTCTGGGTATGGATCGGTTGTCTAGAAATCATGCAATCTTTGACTATTTCCATAAAAAAGTTGACTTTACAATTTTGGGATGTGAACCCTTTTACATTCAGGGAATTCTACAGGTGGAGTTATCTAGCTTCACTTTAGCCCTGCAAGCCCATCACCTATAGCAAAGTGGAGTAAAGCCTATTTGGTTGAAGCTAGTGTGGAGGAGACCCGTAAACTGTCAACTAGGGAGATTCCGGTTGTGCATGAGTTTGAGGATATATTTCTTAGTAAGTTGTCTACCTTACCACCATACTGGGAGATTGAGTTTGGGATTGATCTTGTGTCGAGATCAGCACTTATTTCGAGGACCCCTTATCGTATGACTCCTGCCAAGTTAAAAAATTTGAAGCAGCAAATGCAACACCTTCTGGAATTGGGTTTTATTAAACTCAATGTTAGGCCATGAGGCGCTCCAGTCCTATTCGTGAAAAAGAAGGATAGGACCTTGAGGCTGTGTATAAAATTTCACAAGCTGAATAAGATCACGATCAAGAATAAGTACCCGTTGCCATAGATTAATGATCTCTTCGATCAGTTGTAGGGGACTCGTGTGTTCTCTAAGATCGATCTTCAGTCAAGATATCATCAGCTTCGCATCAAGTAGGAGGACGTGGCGAAGACGACTTTCTAGATGAGGTATGGTTATTACGAGTTCCTTGTGATGCCGTTCAAATTGACTAATACGCTGGCTGTATTTATGGATTTGATGAACAGGGTCTTCCAGCCATACTTGGATAAATTTGTCGTGGTCTTCATCGATAACATCTTGATTTATTCCAAGAGTTGTACCGAGCACGATAAGTATTTGAGGATCGTGCTTTAGACCCTTTGGGAGCATCAATTGTTCGCGAAGCTAAGGAAGTGTGAGTTTTGGCTCAATGAGGTAGTGTTATTGGGCCACATCATTTCTAATGAAGGCATCTCGGTGGACCCGAAGAAAGTTGAAGCGGTGATTAGTTGGAGTCAACCCATGACTGTGTCGAAAGTCTGTAGCTTTTTGGGGATGGCTAGTTATTACCACCGTTTTGTGGAAAACTTCTCTCGGATTGCCTTACCTCTTACCCATTTGAAGAAGGAAACAATTTTTGATTGGATCGATAAGTGTGATCGAAACTTCCAGAAGTTGAAGGATTGTTTGACTTCGACACCGATCTTGACTATCCCTGATGGCTCGGGTGATTTTGAGATGTACTATGATGCCTCTAAGTTTGGCCTCAGTTGTGTTTTGATACAAAAGGGGAAGGTGGTAGCTTATAGGTCTCGACAATTGAAGATTCATGAAAAGAACTACCTGATCCATGATTTAGAGTTAGCTACCGTGGTGTTCGCGTTAAAGCTTTGGAGGCATTACTTGTATGACGAGAAGTTTCTTGTATATTCTGATCACAAGAGCCTTAAGTACTTGTTCTCGCAAAAAGAGCTGAATATGAGGCAGCGGAGGTGGATCGAGTCCCTTAATGACTATGATTGTGATATACACTATCAACCCAGAAAGGCAAATGTAGTCGCAGATACCTTAAGCCGTCGGACTAATCTTATAAGGAAACTACAAATCAAGCAGACGGAGATGTTGGATTGCTTGAAACCTTGTAATATCTAGCACTATATCAAAGGCAACCGGATGATATTATCCTTTTTGCATGTGCAACCCAAGATCCTTCAAAAGATTAATGAATGGTAGGCAAGCAACCAATTCTTGATGGACATTGTTAAAGACTAGAAACGAGACTCTCGAAGAGATTTTTGTGTCTGTACTAATGTAGTCTTGTACTTTCGGGATCATGTGTGTACCTGAGAATAAGGATCTAAAGGAGGAGATCATGAAGGAAGCTCACAGAATCAGGTACAACCCTGGAATAAACAAGATGTACTAGGACTTGAGAAAAATATTCTGATGGAGAAATATATAGAGAGAGATTGTCACCTTTATTGGCCGATCTCTTATTTGTCAATAGACGAAGGCTGAGAGGAGGAAGCCCATGGGTTTATTGCAGCCTTTGCCCATTCTGAGTTGGAAGTGGAAAGATATTTCTATAGATTTTGTTTCGGGCTTGCCTAGGACCCAGAGGAATCACGATACTATTTGGGTCATTGTGGATCGGCCAACGAAGTCAGCTCATTTCTTTGCCATTCGGACGTTGTACTCCCATGATCACCTGGCATAGTTGTACATTAACGAAATTATTAGACTGCATGGTATGCCAATATCTATTGTATCCGATAGTGATCCACGTTTTGTCTCTAAGTTCTAGGAGAGTTTACACCAAGAACTACAGACGAACCTAAAATTCAGTACATCATATCACCTTTAGACCGATGGCCAATCTGAGCGGACGATTCAGATATTAGAGGATATACTTAGAGCCTCGGTGATGGAGATGAGAGGGAATTGGAATGATCACCTGACATTGACCAAGTTTGCTTATAACAATAGTTTCCAAGCAAGTATCGATATGGCTCCTTTTGAGGCACTTTATGATAGAAAGTATCGATCACCCATATATTGAGAGAAGACAGGGGAGAGACGTTTGTTGGGTCCTGATGTAATTCAAAAACTATTAGAAAATATCGCAGTGGTTTTTGAGAAGTTGAAGATCGCTCAGAATCGGTAAAAGAGTTATACCGATCGAAGGAGATTTGAGCTTAGATTCGAGGTCAGAGATTTTGTTTTCCTCAAGGTGTCACCGTGGAAGGGAGTTTCCAAATTTGGTGTCAAATGGAAGTTGAAGTTGTGATTTATTGGACCCTTTGAGATCATTGGGAGAGTTGGTAAAGTGGCGTATTGTTTGGCATTGCCGTTGAGTTTGGTTGAGGTACACAATGTCTTCCACGTTTCGATGTTGAGAAAGTACGTCCATGATCCAGCGCACGTCATAGATTACGGCCTCTTGGCTATCAAAGAAGACTTATCATATTCAAAGGAGGCAGTTCAGATTTTAGATCGAAAGGATCAGATACTGCGTTCGAAGACCATTGCTCTAGTTAAAATTTTGTGGAGGAATCACTCTCATGAGGAGACGACGTGGGAGAGGGAGATGGAGATTTGGGACAAGAATTCCTATTTATTTCAAGGTATGTCTTCTTGTTTAAGTGCTAAGATTTGTTAATTTTGGGGACGAAATTTTCTAAGTGGGGGAGAGTTGTGAGGTTTCGATTTTCAACACATAATATCTAGGAGATACTTAAGTTATATAATCAAAATAGGGCTTAATTTTTATGGGAAAATTAAGTTTTGGGAACACAGGATTTATCAGCGAGGGGCACTCGCTAGGCGCCTTGGGCGGTGCCACGAGTGCCCAAAACAAAACCGACCACGCCGGCCTATGATATAAAATCACGCGAAGGTTCGATGGTCATTTTATTTTCAGCCATTTTTAGTATAGAAAGATAGAGAGCTCGAAGGGGTAGAGAGAGAAGGAAGGATCAAAGCTTCCCAAGTCCATATCCGAGCTCGTGCTAGTTAGAAACATTATAGATCGGGTTTAGACAAATGTTCTCATACCCTTTTCTCTCGTTTTCTCGCATGTTCATCTTGTTTTCTTTAGGTATCCTCGTTCTGATATCCAATTAAGTTGTTATTTCGTATTACCTATGATCCTAGTATGTATATATTTCGATTTCATATCCGATTAGTGTGATTTGTATGGTTTTTCGTACCTAAAACCCTAAACCCGCGCCCCTTTGCTTATACCCAAAATTATGGTAAATAATGCATGATTTGGCCTTCATTATAAATTACCCATGTCTTGAATATGTGTATTTATCAGTTGGGTGTTTGATTTTCAAGTTTTGACCCGTTTCGTGCAACCGGGAACCCTGAAACCCACGTCGGCAATATTCACTCGAGTTTTTGGGGATTTTTGCATAATTTTACTTTGTTTAATTTGGTATTTAATTATATATAATTGTAAATGTTCAATTGTATAGTCCGAAAATATTATGGTGAACCGTTTGTGAAGGAATTATCGTCCGGGAGCTCTAAAGTCACGTTTGCTCCGATGTGATAAGGAATTCTTAATTATTTCAAAACCTCATGTTAAACTATGTATATGTTCAAGTTGCGCGAAGATTTAATCCCATAAGAAATGATGATCTGTATCTGTATATAATAACTAAGCAAGAGTTGTAAGAATATGTAATTAAGAATTTAGACAAGGAAATTGTATTTCTAAGGGCAGTGTCCCCTAATATGTCATTGGTATTATAGTGGAAATATAAGGGATTACCCTGGCCTTGTATTATAACAGATGATATTTTTTAGCATACCTTAGGATATTACAGTAATAAATTCAGAAATGCTCCTAGACCACAAGAGATGTTCCTGTGGTGTATTTGTTTCTGACCCTAGGTATTGGACACCATCCACCACGAGACATTAAAGTTGGCATGGATAGTATCCTGGACCATGGGAGGCGTTCTGGTGGTATATTTGTTTTCTGGCCCAAGGTATCGAGCACCGTTTAGAATGTTTGCATTCAAATACATTCCTTTCCTCGATCGATTACTCAGTTAATTGGTATGGCCTATTGATTCTAACCCGTAAATAAAAAGAAGTTCATACATGTTCTAGAACTTAGAGAAAGAATAAGTAACAATTAAAAGATAATTGCATTCCACAAGTGCCATTGATCACGTTTCATGATGCATGCATTCATATCATGCTCATATACTCTCTCTCTCTCTGTTCCATATTATGTATGTCATTTTACTACCTTTAATTTTATGCACTTGTAGAGTGGTTTGCTTACCCTTACCGCCTTCCTTCCTCTAGATGAGTACGCCCTTATGCCTGATAAGTCAGAGTGAGAGCTTAGGAGCTATTTAGGCTGCGGACCATGATGGACGAATCTTGAGGATATAATTTTGTGATTTTTCCTTTTTGGGGAACACTTGTATTACTTTGAAATGGATATGTATAATGATGTATGTGCATGATGATGGCATATATGTAGCGTAGTTTTCATTGTATGTATTGAATGTATTTGCTTCCGTAGGTACTTATGGTTGTTCTAGGGATCTAGTAGCATCTTATTTGAACCGACATCATATTCGGAGTTATGATATCGACACCACGTATAGTTCAGTATCTTTTTGGATCCTATGTCGAGATATGTGTTTGGTTGTTGGGTTCTATTGTGGTTATTTATTGTGTTGTACAGTTTATTAATAAGTTTTGTATTTAGTCGACATTCATATTACAGTCAAAATTTTATCAAATTTTCGGTTGAAAATATGGTACGTCACACGTTAATAATAGATAAACGTTTGAATTTAGAGTATTTAAATTAAATCATTCTATTTATAG